>JAUTBW010182664.1:0-12105 GCA_032361425.1 Peltospira smaragdina | reverse complement strand
ATATATACACACATCAATACACACACACACACACATATGTATATTAAATTCACTAATGCATGAGATGGAAAAATATTAATGTTTGCAGGATCACTAAACGGCAAGTTAATATATTGCTAATAAATTGTCATAGGACCAGTCGGGCTAGTAAGAAACAGTTATGACCGAATCCGCTGTTTACTAGACTATGTCATTCGATCATTCCTTAATGTCGAACCCTGCAGTGACCTAAGATGTACCTTTCTCTGTAGACACTGATCCAAGCCCACATTGATGTGAAGACCACTGATGGATACCTGCTGCGGATGTTCTGCATTGGCTTCACAAAGAAGCGAAACAACCAAGTGAAGAAGACCTGCTATGCCCAGCACATGCAGGTATGATGAAACAAACTTACTGGGAAATAAAATGTGATAAAGCCATTGTTAAATAAAACTGTTTTTCTCTCTCTGAACTTATGGAAATATCTGATACTGGGTTATTATAATTTTTCTAAATATTGCTTGACATCAGGCCAGTAGATTTGAATATAGACATGCCTGTAATTCACAGTAATTTTGTAATGATTTACTGCATGTCTGAAATCATTGTGACCACTGTATTCTAGACAGATAATTTTCAAAAATATTAATAATTAAACCTTCTTGAATGACTTGTTACCCATTAGTGCCTAACAGTCCATGAGTACGTATATTTATCTTCGTCGCTGTCTGATTTTAGGGTCCTCAATAATTATTTGCTGATACATAAAAAAAAATTCTGACCTTAAAACTTGTTTCGTTATGTATATGCTTTTGGAGGTGTATATTTTTGAAATAGTTCTGTAAATTTTATTTGAATATACGGTTCAATGTGAGATTTTTCCTCGTCCGTCACTGCATTTTTTCAGTTTAAAATGTTCTGACGCTGATATAACTTGAGTATCTTGTTAAATAATTAAAATAATATGATGTGTGTTTCAGATCAAGGCGATCCGTAAGAAGATGGTTGAAATAATCACACGGGAGGTGTCGTCAAACGACATGAAGGATATCGTCAACAAGCTGTAAGTTGGCAGTGGGTTTTTTTCTGCTTTCCTGAAAATAGTTGGCATAATGCATGGCACATTTGGTAGTAAAGGTTGCTTCGTGGTTTAAAAATCAAAATATTTTTAAATATTGCTTTTTCTTGCTAAGAATTGTTTCGATGTGGTTCGTGGTGAATCAGTAATAAGGTGCATATAAAAGATCCCTTGTTGCTAATCTGAAAGTAACCTATGTGGCAGCAGCATATGTGTATATATTCTATCATAATTATATTTAATCATGTGAAAGATGCAGAACATGTATTTTTAAAAAAAAATGATTTTTTTTTCTTTTCAGTATTCCAGACAGTATTGGAAAGGACATTGAAAAAGCTTGCCAGGGCATCTACCCTCTGCATGATGTGTACATCAGGAAGGTCAAAGTACTGAAGAAACCAAAGTTTGATGGTGAGATTTACTTTCTTAGATGCATGTTAAATAAAATGTCACATTTTCAATAACTACAAGGTACAGCATAACACAGGACATTTATCATGTGGTTTCCCTCATGGTTATTAACAAAATCATATGTCGTCTTAGGAATGATTGGCTGTCATTAGAGTACAGCTTATTCTGATTGGCTGGTAATGATGTGATTGCGTTTGGTGGCTGACGTATTGGCGTTGAGAAGACTAGCTGTTTATATATGTCATAAACATTGGGTGGAATGTTAATTGGCAGAGGGCAGTTTTACGGTAATGAATGGAATAGTACATTCATGTCCATGACAGTTGATATTTACAACTCGAGCCTCTATTACCACATGATGATTTAGGCACTCGTGCCATTCTGCATTCAGGAGATGAGGGATGGAAGAATTTATTTAAATTATATGCTTGGTAATTTATTAATGATACTTAAAAATGTTAAGTTATGGAATTGGATAAGAATATTTTCCCATGTTTTAGACATGTTTGTGTTAAATAAGAAAATAGATTGAATATAAAAAAAATCTCAGGTGACATCTAGAAGTATTTTATTAATGTGTATTGAATGTGAAAAGCTTTTATTATGTTGTCATTTTGGTGGCACCTTCATAGCCTAAAGACCTATGCAGTCAATCTGTGATCAATCCATATCGGTATGCCACTAGGGTTTTTCCATGTATTTTTCAGTGCCGATATAACTGCTAATTAAAAATGTATTGCAGGTGTCATTGAATAAATGTATTGTTTGTCTTGCAGTTGGAAAGCTGATGGAGCTGCACGGTGAGGGTGGAAGCAGCACCAAGTCTGTTGTCACGGAAACTGGAGAGGTTGTAGCTCGGCCCGAGGGTTATGAGCCACCCGTTATGAAATCTGTCTAAACCGTACGATAAAATAAAGACTATCTACAGTGATTTGTTTCCAGTATTGTGTATCGGCTTGGCTTGTGAATTATTTTCTGGTTTAGTAATTTGGTACAGTGAATTTTTTTTTTATTGAGTTACTAGCAGCTAAATATTTTGTAATAGATTCCAAATACGTGATTAAAGATTTGTTAGTCTGTTGCTGCCACATGAGCTACTATTTCCAATAACACTAAGGGATCTTTATATGCACCATTCTACAGACAGGATAACGCATACCTCACTGGCTGAAACGGACATAGTGTGATGGGTCTACCATGTTGGGTCAGTGCAGTGATCCACTGCACCGGGATCAAGTTTTCCACCACTGAGCTATGTCTTGCTCCCAACAGATTTGATACAGTGCAGCATGCTATTAAATTGTTATAATACACCATATATTTATGCAAAGAGTGGATAGACCACAGCATCCGTTACTTCCTGAGACTGCTTGTAAACCATTTGTAAATTATGGCAAGCATTGCTGATATATTTGTTGTTAACAAGATAAAAGGAAACTGGATTGCATTTTATAACTAAAATTTCTTCGTTATATGGTTAATAATTTTGGTTAAATAACATTTCGGATAAAATATTGTTAATGCATCTTCATAAACTAATTTTGCAGATGGCTGCAAGGGATCTTTTTATATACATGTCACATGATTGTACATATGATTTACATGTTGTTTACTCCAGTTGTGGAGTATAGGCCAATAGAAGAAATTCTCACAAAAAGATATGGGTCCATCTCTTGCTCTCAAGAATAGGTCAGATTTTTAGGACGCTGTAGTTTTTGCATAAAAGTTATGGTAGTAGTTGATACTGCAAAGTCTGCTAAAGTTATATTTTGGTATGGAATAGATGTTGCCTTCACAAACATTTAGGATCCAAGGAATAACTTATGAGCATTGCTAATGTGAGTAATGTTCTATTTATGGTTAAAAAGTGTGTTGTCGGTGTTACAATATTTTAACACTGGTTACTAATACAACATACAAGTAATACAGTACCTGAATTACATTTGTTAGCATTTGTTATCAAGGGATATTGTTAAATGCTAAATTCAAATCTCAACATTTTTTTAAAGCGAGGTGGGTCTCCTTGTGAAAGAACGTTGCATTCAGCATTTGTATGTGACCTAGATGACGATAGTAGTGTTGTTGAGTGGTGTTGAGCATACTATTTAGACACGACTGGAGCGTTTTTCTATATGTTTAAATAATAAAAATATTCTCAACATAATTATGGTTATTGATTGATAGTGAGAAAGGAAACCCTCTGCTACTCTTGGATAAGCAGCAATGGTTGGGCCATGTATGCTACACTTGAAGCCAGTGGATATATTCGCTACAAAGAACACAACCGCATGCATTAACAAACCAAAAATAACCAAACAATAATTACTGTAATTTTATTTTATTCCAATTTTTTATAACGGCAATTCATTTGAGCACTGATTTATTTTAATGTTACAGGCAATAAGAGAATCTCATCTGATCAATATTCGTTCTTCAGTTAAAACTTTAAATAAAATGTAGATTTAAATAATATGTGGATTAAAAATTAAAAGCTAACTAAAAAATTTAAGTACAGTACAAAAAAACATTAAAAAAAACACACCCCTTAAAATCTGACTGATTAAAACTAGATATAAAATCATAGAAGTAGGCTATAACTTGGCAATCATGGCATTAAAATAAAATTATCAAGAAAGGCAAACTCGAAATGAAAAACGGAAGCTAAATCCTAAATAATGAAAATAATTAACATTCAACTCGGTGGCAAGCATCATGTTCTGTTGGAAATATTTTGTGATGAAGAATGTAATGTGAAGGATCTAAACTGCAACTGCCTGAAATTTATATTGTCTGAGCCGACTTATTTAGCAGCCAAATAGAGTAATACTGAAAATATATAAATTTGTAAAATATTCTTTAAAATGAAAACTAAAAAGTTTTTTTGAATACATAATGAAAACAAAACACACCAAGCAATTTAGTTTTTTTGGGAGATGAATTCTAATGTAACAAAATGTGTGGTAGGTTGATATCTAAAGAATATGAATTTATAATTTTACTTAAACGTTTAAAAGCTCGCTAAAATAAAATACTACAATAAAAGAAATGGAAATGCATTTTAAAGAATACTATCTCATAATAAACTCTAGTTCAAAGTGACATCTGTGGATTTTCTTATCACCAATGATATGCATTAAGAAGAAACAATTACATATAATGAAACCAAAAGGTAAAAGACAACATGAAATGGTTGATTTTTAAATACTGCAAATCCAGTGCAGGGTGTGCACCGAATGTGATCGGATTATCTTTTAATTTACTAAATATGAAAATATTCCATAGACTGCAGCTTTAATGAGTGCCATTCATTTACTATGAAAAATAGGAAAGATGACAGACTGTTATTGTCATGAAATATATCTTTATTACTTTATTTCTGAAAATAAAAAACCACATACCCCAATACCCCACCTGACCCACCACTATATTCAGTAGCTCATATGTATAAGTTAAAATAAAATTGTAGTACCAGTACCTAATATGTGTATATTTAGAAAAACTAACACTGTAAAACCTATATAATGTACAAGTAACTGAATGAGTAATAAAAGTCCAGTCGTTAAATGTTTTATTAATGAGTAATTACAAAACTGAGTAAAATTGTAAATATGAATATATGATATGAAAGACTATAGTACACGTCTGTAACTTGTATATTTAAATGCATAGTTCCATGTATATAAATCTAGCTAATTTACACACTACTTGCTAATTTACAGAAACAATGGTATTATTTACATTTTGTTCTATTATGTGTCATGGTGATATATATATTAACATGTTTTATTCTGAACACAAGAAATCTCCAAATTAGGTACAATACTACCATGAAGCCTATACATATAGACTACATTAAATAATTTATTACAATTATAAATTTATCTTATTATGTATAATTAAGGTGTTACAGATATGTACTTTTCATGTATAGGAATAAAATTTTCAACTTATAACAAACTTCATAAAAAGCATTCAAGCAAATCTTCAAAGAACAATTTTATTAAAAATAACATAAAAATTAATGAAAATGATTAAAATTATAAGTACACCATATCTATTTTAAAAAGGAAAAAAAACAAAATATTACAAATGTTGATTCAGGTGTTTTAAATTTCAATATTTCAGTTTAAATAATATGAAAAGCCATTTTCATTACAAGAAAGTTTTTTCTCATAATCATAATATTATTCTGCCAGTCGTACCATTATAGTCAAAAAAAATTCCCTTTTCTTTTCGTATGGTATATTATTTGCTTCAAAATTCCAATGCCATCTGATAAGTCCTAATAGTTGCCTGATTTATGGTTAACAGAACTTATAGCTAGCTCTGTGTTTATATATTGAAATGTTTTGAAGAACTAAGTTCTAGTCACTCCATTCTAGGTCATTTATTGTACCTATCATGTTGTTATTCTGGATAGTCCAAACTGTTCAGTGGAAATAAATGCAGAACATGTATATACATCATTTTGAATACACACCATAAAGATACCAACTACATAATAAATTCAATCTGCAATAAAAAAAAAAAAAAAAAATGTAAGTTAGGCTCTAAGTAAAGCTAAAAGAATGATGTTTTTTTTTTTTAACTCTGTTCATCAGTATATAGCGCCAAGATTAAAAATATAGTTCTTATTAAAAAAGCAAACTGATGAAATTGCTAATAATTATTGTGTTTTGTATTGCCATAATGCATACAATCAAACCTGCTTTAATGGACACCTGCTTGAAATGCCAACTTGTCTCAAAAGACCAGCTTTTAATATTCCTTTATGTAAATTTTATAAATAGACTAATAATAAAATTATTGTAATACAAGTGCTGAAAATGTCAATGCACTTAAATATATCTGAATACATATGTTATTGAAAGTAAATGTATAAGTGTAACACTAAATGAGAGATAATTTTATTTTTTATTATTAGCATATTACAATACCGAGGGATATAACTGTTTTCAAAAACAAATAATGTTTTTAAGTAGAATGCAAAGATGGATTGAAATCTAAAATTACTACTTCTACAATATAGGATGTAGATTTTTTTATAATGCATATCACTATAGATTAAAAACACATCACCCAAACATGTTATGACCCATAAGAAAGAAAAACACTTTTCATTCATGCCATATGTAAATGACTATCTCGTTTGTATATATTCTTTACATTAAGTGTTAATTTGAATTTCACAAATAACTGCTAAGGTTATACCCTGATTGACCATTCCTTTTATATAGTTTTTAAAATAAATAATAAAATCTATCAAAATATTTTAGCACATTTACATAACGAGCACTTAATAATGCACAATATTTGTGAGGGATAGAGAAGGAAATTTCTTTAATTATATTGGAGTAACAATTACTGTAACCTACTGACGATCTATGTATTAAGTAAAATTGCTTTTTGACCAAATTTAATTAATTGATCTTGACTGAATTTTGTTTATTTAAGTTATGTAGAGTAATACATGAAATTGTATAAAAATAGCCAAAATGTCATTACTATTTTGTAATAAGTTTTTTGTTTTGTTTTTTAAATGCTATATTGTGAATTATAACAAAAGGTAACTATGGCACTAGTTATTAAGTTAACGTGTCCTAAAATGATTTGGATAGTACCAAAAAAAAAAAGGGAGGAAAAACATTCTGTCCAGGAACACAACAATCCAAAATGCAAGTTTTGACAATAGCTATTGGCCTACAATTCAGAAATGAATTGTATTAATTTTTTTTTGTTTCCTTCAAAAAATTTGGAACATATAAATGCAATGAATAAACCAATCATAAATGTATTTATTTTATAATAAAATCAAGTATTTGTAAGACATACAAAACAACAACAAAATAATTCTTAATATGGCAAGTCTGATATTTTCTCTCATTAAATAATCTTAAACCTTGAGTCCACTAAATAACATCTTAAGATAACAAACTTAAATTGAAATAAATACTAAATATAATAACTAATTCTATCCACACCCTACTATTGGATTAGTTAACTATTGAACTGTATGAAGTGTTAGATAAAATCATTCTTCAATATTATCTACACAAATTTTGGAAATCACTATACAATTTTGTATCATTAAACACTAAATGTGAATCAATTTTCTATTCAAATTCTGACTAATCAAAACTTTAAAAACAAAATGTACTCTGATTTCCTAACTATATTTCAAAACAAAAATTTATCTTCGTGTTATAAGATCCCAACTTTTAAAAATAACAATAGCAATAGTATTATTTTATTTAACAGATATATTTGTTAAAATTGCATTAATCAGAAGTTTTGCTTTTTTATAGGTTTGTTTTATGTCGGGAGTGTCTAACCACTAAAAGTACTAGCAAGCAAATATGAATAAAATTTTAATGATGATAATGAACTTACACTATTAGGTTAATGTTATTTTTATTATCTATAATTAAGTGGACTCAAGTTTTAATGAAAGGGATATATTATATGGTAAAACTATAAACTGACTAAAACATAAAATGAGATCAATGAAAATTATAATTAAAACTATTTTCAAAAAAAAAAAAAACACCCTTTAAAATGTTAATATCCATTTTGTTATTGTAAGTACATTTTGCATAAGGTTTCTAACCATCTTCATTTCATGCCAAGGCACTGAAAAAAAAATAAAGCAAAAATTACTAATTACATTTGTTATTTTATTTGTAATGTAGTTTAAAACAACAGCAGGATAAAATTATTAGATTTAGGTAACTGTTTAATTGAAAGCAATTCAGTGACATTCATGCCTGCATCATCACTGCTGGATACAGCCATATTAAAATGATTGATGAAATTTAAGATTTGATATGTTAATCTTGTAAACTGCTGACAAGACAAATTCACAAGGCTACTGATTTAGACAAGGTGTCAAGTTATTTTAATAGCAATAAAATGCAAGAGAAATAAATATACCCAGTAAGCAATTTTTTAAGTTACAGAACTGACATGCTTTAGTGTTCAACATTTTGAGCTAAACCAATGTTAGAACTAGCACAAACTAATTGCAGTATGAAAAATAAAGGGTATTGCTCACATTAACAGCAATTTTTAATATTTTTTTTAGATGCTCTGAACAGAATGTAATTTTTTGAAGAAAAAAATTAATAGAAAAAAACCCCTTCAGGTGTTGAAGAAGCCTTACTTGCATTTAATTATAATCTGTTATCTAGTTGTATAATGTCTTTCTGCCTCGCCACAAGACCAGCGTCCGGTTACCCGGTCACTCGTCTTGTGACAGGCTTTATTATTAGCAGCAAGGGATCTTTATATCCTCCACCACATAGGCTAGACATTACATACCACAACCTTTGTTACACTAGCTGGGAACTAGAAAAAGCACAATGGGTGCATCATACCATGTTTTGATGCTTTTACTTTTTGAAGTAACTGCAATAAAATAGTGGCATATTTACAAGATCGTTAAAGGAAAGTGATACATCTAAAGAAAAAGAAATTAGTTGCAACGGAATGAAAGTTTTGAGTTTTCTTAGCAGTGAAAAGGGTTAACATGCTTGATTAACAAGTGTTGAGTTTTTAAACATGCCACATATTGTAGTCTAGAATATTTATTGATTAAACAATGCCACCAGTTAAGCCCTGATTTTGTAGAACTATTAACTTTTAACCTCTAAAATCTGAAATATGCTGTATTACAATTTAGAAAGGGCTCAATTTAAAAAAAAAAAAATTAATGATGTAAACATAATAATAATAATAATTTACATTCTGATGAGAAAACCCCCAGCTGCCACAAGGGCTACTATTCTGATTAGCAGCAAGGGATCTTGCAGACAGGACAGCACATACCACAACCTGTGTTACACTAGTGTGGAGCATTGGCTGCAACTAGAAATAGTCCATTGTGTTCACCAGGCAGAATTGATCCGATGACCTCACATCCTAAGAGTGAACGTTCTACATATGAACTATATCACATTTCTATAACCTAAGGAAACCAAACGGATAAATTTCAGACTGCATATTAGACAAGCTAGGGTTTTACCAAAAGGCTGAAATTGGATATAAGCATAGAAAAAAATAATTTAACTAAAAATACTTAAATAAAATGTATCAAAACCACAGTCCCTGGAATATGTTTATTATAAAATTGAATTTTAAGTTAAAATAAAAGCATATCAGTGCTTTTAACATTTGGCTTCTATCGTCAAATACTTACTATACAGTTTAAACAAGATCTGCCATGATATGTTTTGTGGATGTCAATGGTAATGCCAGAAAGAGCACATAAAATAGCAGGATTTCACATGCATACAGCTAGTAAGGGTTGAGATTTAAAAGTGCCAGTTGCTTGTGACTCAGTTTTGGAATGATGTATTTACTGTAAATTTTAACTGGTGTAGCGAGTGCAATGTTCTGTTGGTGACAGACTATACAGAGCTGGAAGTGTATTTCCAAAGCTCTGTTAGCACTAAGATTATGTAAACCTCTCTAAGTGATGACATCATCACATAAGCTGATATATAACGTCATCACTTAAGATAGATTTAAGTAATCATAGCACTAAGATTTAAAAATACACTGATGATTGCATTAACTGCTCTAAAAGATTAAATAACAAAATACTGCAGGGACTGCAGCTTTAAGAACTAAAACAAGATGCACAACAGTCAAGACTTACAGCCGACTACAAGCAAATGACGACTAGCAGCTGTCATACCCTTCATCCACACCCAGCACCGCATGCTCCTGGGATAGTGCAGCTAACTCTTTCAGGAACTCCTCGAGAACCACAGCACAGTAGACTGCGTTCCACGTTTTTAACGACTCCTCAGGTCTCTCGGTGAAATCGTCGTCGTTGCGATTGATGAACCGGTAGCCCATGCCACCCTGCACTGGTACCCTCTGTAACTGGGACATCTTCTTGGAACCTGCAATATGCTTCCGACTGGATGGTGAACGTCGGAATAGCAGATCAGAAATAGTAGAACGTTTTTCTGAAAAGCAAAGAAAAAACATGTTATTAAATAATGTATTTAAGTCTTAAAGTCTTAATTTATGGCTGTAGAATTCTGATTTCTAAAACATAAAATACAATCGGTTTATGAATTAATACTGCAAACCCATTAAATCTGAGGTATGTCTCTTTTTTCAGCTTCTACAAAAATCATAAATGCCAGAGATATCTTGAAATGGTCCAAATTATTAATCAATTAGCAACTTTCAATTATGCAGTACTATATCTTTTCTCAAAGGGCAGCCAAAGAGCAAGCAATTTATAATGCCTACAAGGGAGTTTCATGTTTAAGTATGTGACACCTTTCCCATTAATGTCGGACACTGTGGGTGACTTGCCAGGTCTGGGGGTGGGGGTGCTGTAGGGTGAGGCCAAGGTGACACTTCTGTCGCCGGACGCTGGGTTCGAATCCTGCAGGTCCTTCATCACCAGGTTTTTCCGAGCCAACACCACCAGCCAGTCAAATCGTTTCACCATCTTGGAATAGTTGTCCACCTTCTGGCGCACTGATGATAATACCTGTATTTGAAAAATTATTTTGGGTACCTATATTTATTTGTGACATAGCTAAAATTATTATTATAATTATTATCATTATTATTGTTATTGTTATTGTTATTGTTATTATTATTATTATTATTA
Source organism: Peltospira smaragdina (assembly GCA_032361425.1). Lineage (NCBI taxonomy): Eukaryota > Metazoa > Mollusca > Gastropoda > Neomphalida > Peltospiridae > Peltospira > Peltospira smaragdina. The sequence goes on along the minus strand of JAUTBW010182664.1, from coordinate 1,000 downwards.
TTATTATTATTATTATTATTATTATTATTATTATTATTACACATAGTTACATACATCCCTTTATTACAGCATGTCGCAAACTTCAGTGTAGATGTCTTGGAATAAACTGATGGAAAATGCGAGAGTGAACGGTGCACTCGGCACATTTTATTATCTATGGTTATGACGTAACAAGAAAAATAACTGAAAGTAAATTCAGGCAGGATAGCTCATACCACTGACTGTTAAACCAGTGTCGGTCAATCTTTTGTTAACAGTCGGGTGAGTATAGGTCTTGACCTTGTCATTTTGCAATGATTTATCTTCGGCTACGTTATCTGGTAGCTCACAGTAAAACCAGTCTGACACCATGGTGGAAGAACGGTAAAAAGGGCAGGGCGGAGTGGATAAGGTTCCCTGTACAGTTACTGGGTGGAAGAATGGAAACCAATTCGTCTTTTGGTAGGAGACCCACTACTGACGAAGTGAAAGGATACAACAGCGAGGCGTGGCTTGGTTACTGCTTGAACAATAAACTTTTTTCAATTCGCATTTGGTTTTATTTCAAATTTTTTCTCTTTTTTTTTATATTATTTTTTTTTAAATTATATTATCTTGGAAAGCCATATTTGATCTACGGTTGTATGGCGTTAAAGACTATTATGATAGAAAGGAAACTCGTTGCTGCCATATGAGCTACTTTTTCAGGTCTAAAATAGTTTAATTTATTTAATCCTTTAAAGCTTAATCGAACCACGTTTGGCGCATATAATACCCTGAACTTCGCAGTGGATTCGCTACGCTACCTTATCCAGGTTAAAACCATTTCGAAACTGGGTTATAAAAAGCGGGCTGAATATCTGCAAATTTGTTTTAAAAAAATTAATTCCAACGAGATTATGCGAGATACAGCTATTTTAAAAAGCACAAGGTTAAAAACCATTGCTATTAAATAGATAATATGAGTGTCCGTGACAGACATTTATGACACGAGTGCCTAAATTACCATATTTCCCAAGCG
>JAUTBW010182553.1:0-12121 GCA_032361425.1 Peltospira smaragdina | reverse complement strand
AAGATATAGGTAAAGAGAAGGTGGATAGAGAGAGTGGGAGGAGAGAAATAATTAGAAATAGGGAGGGAGAGAGTAATATAGATGGAGGGAGAGAGCATGACAGGTAGGAAAAGAGAAAGATAGAAAGAGGAGATAAAGTTAGAGATGGAGAGAAAGAAAGAAAAGGATAAACATCCCTAGCATATAGTCTGTTTTACAAGTGAAATGATTGCGGTCTATGACAAGCCTTGTTTTCATTTCAGGTGTGATGCTGCGGTTCGTGACGAGCGAGTTTGGATGTCGGGTGAGCGTGTCGCTGTGGGGGCTGATCGCGGCGGGCGGGCTGTCCCTGGGAATGTTCGTCACCGAGCTCTACCAGGTGTACATCTGCTTCGGCTTCATCACAGGTTAGTGTTATTTATAGTCTACCTGACCTCTGACCTCGCTCATTAAATATTCATAGATCAGCACAGATGTCTTTTTTTATAATTTAACCTCACCTCTTGACTTTTATTTTGGAAACTAATGCTTAATTTAGAGAAGAAAATCCTTATTTAAGAACTAAAATTTCTTTAAAAATCTAAAACAGTTTCTTTTGAAAAACAAAATCTAAAAGAACAAAATCATTTTAAAACAATCCTTATTTATAAATGTAAAACAATATCATGTAAAATGAATCATTGTTTAAAGTGTTGTTTGTTATTTTGTTATTATCATTATTGAAATACATGTTTTTGTTATTAAATAATTAGTTTAAAAGAAATAATCATTTAAAAACCACAGAATCAGTATTTAAAAAAAAGCACAATACAAAATATTTCATTCAAAGTGTATTAAGCATCATTAACTAAAATATTATCTCTCTCTCTTACCACAGGTATTGGGTTTGGTCTAGCTTGCACGCCATCAATCGTCGCAGTTGAGCGCCACTTCACGCAGAACCGGTTCCAGGCATTGAGTGTGGTTGTCGGGGGGGTGGGGACGGGGATCATCGTGTTCCCGGTGGTGATTCGCATGCTGATAGAGCAGTACGCATGGCGCGGCACCCTCCTGGTCCTGGCCGGGCTCTGCCTCAACCTGTGTGTGTGCGGGGCACTCATGAAGCCTCAGCGGCGAGACAAGGAAATCCGACTCCTCCCCCTCTTCTCCTGCCTTCCCCTCCGCCACCCGCTCTTCCACGGCATGTGCATCGCGAACCTCTTCTGGAGTTTCGGTTCGACAGTTATATACCTGTATCTGCCCTCCTACGCGATGGCCAAAGGGTCAGACTTTGAGACGGTGACATATCTCGTGACATCCATCGGCGTTTCGGGTTTCACGTGTCGGATGATGTTCGCATTCATGGGCCGAAACAGCACACTGGATCAGATAACATCAGTGTTGTGTCCCATAGGGCTGGGCATCGTTATAACAGGGATCTGTCCCCTCATGTTCAATGATGTTCCCGGACAAGTAGGCTACACCATTCTGTTTGGCTTTTACAGTGGATACTGGACAACTTTTCTATCTCAGGCCTCTAGAGAGCTATTAGGACCGGAGTACATTGCTCTTGGCAATGGCTATTTGTGCTTCATGATAGCGATAGGTTCACTAGCCGGGGGACCAGCAGCAGGCAAGTTGTATTCTCTTTGTTTTCAGTTCTCTCCCTTTGGTGTGGTAAAGAAAATCTGTACAAGTCCAAGCCTCATGCTTTTAAAACTTAAGTCTAGACCTTAATATCATCCGGACTTTAATGTCATGGGAACACTATTGAAATAACATTATAGTAAAGTTTAGATGTGACTTAAGTCCGGACCTTAAGGTTTATGTAAGTGTAGGGCTGTTTTGTTTTAAATACTAGTATTAATAAATAGTAAAATGCATGTAATTATTATATCAGAGTTCGAACTGGAATTTCTCTATTGGTGATCATTTCAGTTTGTGAAATTTGAGTAGTCCTTTAATAGGATTTTAAGATAACACTAAAAAATCAGACTCACTTCCAAGTTCCATGATCCAAAGGACACTTTTCAATAGTCATTTTTGAATTGGCAGGAATTTATATCGGCACCAGGGGTCTTATTCATAAGAAAGTAATTTATGCATATAAATCTATTTAGATCATTGGTCCATGACTTCAGATATGTTACTCCCAGTTAGTGATCAAGTGTAGATTTGTATTTCTGTTCAAGATTATGTAACTTAAATTATTTTGTGAATAATGCTACACTTTTGCATGTATTTTTTTTTACAGAAGCTTATGTTACACTTTAAAAATGAGTCATTCATTTTTTCAAAGAAGAAAAATCTGTGATAGCTGACAAAGATAGTAACTAGAATTTGTTAGCCTTTATTACTAAATTGTCAATTATTTTATGTTTCTAATTTTCATTGTATTCTGTGGTGTGAGTGTCTGACATGTGGTTGTATGTAAATTTGTTTTCTAACTAAAACAGAAATATTATAAAATTCATGTTTTGTCAAAACATTTTTATTATTAAAAACAAAGATGAGTGGAAACATCTTTTTTCTTCTCCATTCTTTCTATGCATCATTTTAGCTGTTTTTGTAACATTATTTCTCTTACAGGCATGTTGATACAAGAAGAAATGGAATTCAAATACGCATTTTACTTGGCTGGTAAGTACGAGTGTAATGTCTCAGTATACTGCATGTCTTACCACCTCCCACCCCCATACCTGAAATTGAAAAGTCACAGATCCCTCACAATTTTGTCCTAGATTTTCTTTACATGACAGGATCTGACTTTAATGAAGTCCATTCAAATAGCATTATGTTAAAGTCTGTAATAAGATGAATAAAGAAAAAGAAATGTACAGTTGAATTTATCAGAGGCCTTATTTGCTAAAAAGTGTATGTCATGTTTTGCATGTAAACATAAATCTGTCCATGGCATCAAAGAAGCTATTCAAAACCTATTATCAGACTTAAATTGATGTTAATATATTTGCTTTAATATTTAAAATGTAGCTTACACTCTCTTTGTGAATAAATCTATAGTTCTTCATGTGGATAAAATTATTATTATTCTTTCACTCATCACCGTGCGTGTTTCTTCTCCAGGTACCTGTCTACTGTGGAACTCAGTGATAATGGTGCTGCTTAAGATCTGCAGCTGGTCTTAAACATTAATTCATTAATTCATTCTTCTTTCACTGATGACCTTGTGTGTTTCTTCTCTAGGTACCTGTCTACTGCGGAACTCAGTTATAATGGTACTGTTTAAGATCCGCAGATGGTCATTAAACCTTTACTCATTCATTCATTCATTCTTTCAATCATTCATTCATTCTTGTTTCACTCACAACCGTGCATATATCTTCTCTAGGTGCCTGTCTACTGTGGAACTCAATGAGCAACATACTGTTTAAGATCCACAGCTCGTCGTTTTACATTCATTCATTCATTCATTCATTCATTCATTCATTTGTTCTTCATTCACTCATCACGTGTGTGTTTCTTCTCTAGGTGCTTGTCTGATCATGGTGCTTGTCTGATCATGGTGCTGTTCAAGATTTATTTATAATACATTTGTTCTTTATTCACTCATTCATTCATTCATTCATTCATTCATTCTTCTTTCACTCATCACCGTGTGTGTTTCTTCTCTAGGTGCCTGTCTACTGTGGAGCTCAGTGATCATGGTGCTGTTCAAGATCCGCAGCTGCGTGGTTCCTGGCCGCCCCGCCCAGCACCAGGTGAACCAGCCGACGGAGCACAAGCTGCCACTCATCACCCCCAACACCATCAGGCTGGCCGACAGCAACTGCAATGACGACATCGTCGTGTGGGTACATCGTGAAGTGTGAACTGACCCTTAGACCGCAATACCCTTGTTGTCTGAATGCATTAAGACCCGATATCGACCTCTGAAAACTAGTTATTTAAGAGCTTTTATTGGTCTTTGAGAATTTGGTGTAATGACATTGCAAAGTGTGAACTGGCCTTTAGTTTGCAATAACTCTCTTATGTGTGCATTAACAACGATGTTGTCATTTGGGTACATCGAGAAGTGTGAACTCACCTTTAGTTCGCAATACCCTCTTTAATTGTATGCATTAAGACCTGAAAAGCAGTTATTTAAGACCTGTTATTGACCTGATTATGTTGAGAGTACATCGCGAAGTTTGAACTGATCTTTAGCTCGCAGTCACTGTAAATGCATTAAGACCTCTTACTGACCTCTGAAAACTAGTTATTTAAGAGCTTTTATTTGTCTTTGACAATTTGGTATGATGGCATTGCAAAGTGTGAACTGGTCTTTAGTTAGCCATAAATCTTAATGTAGAGCAGTTACAATTATTTATTTGCATTAAGAGCTGGTATGACATTGATGTGTGGGCACATTGTGAAGTCTGATCAGAACTTTAGCTCACAATACCCTCTATATGTATGCATTAAGAACAGTATTGTCATTCAGGTATATCGCAAAGTGTGAACTTGCCTTTAGCTTGCAATACCCTCTAATTGTATGCATTAAGAATAATATGTCATTCGGGTACATCGAGAAGTGTGATCAGACCTTTAGTTTACAATACCCTCATTATATGTATGCATTAAGTGTGAACTTGCCTGTAGTTCACAGTTATGTGTTTGACATTAAAACCTGTTACAGGCCTCTGAAAAACAGTTATTTATTTGACATTAAAACCTGTTATAGGCCTCTGAAACATTTATTTGAAATTTAAACCCTGTTATAGGCCTCTGAAAAACAGTTATTTATTTGACATTAAAACCTTGTTAAAGGCCTCTGAAAAACAGTTATTTATTTGACATTAAAACCTTGTTATAGGCCTCTGAAAAACAGTTATTTATTTGACATTAAACCCTGTTACAGGCCTCTGAAAAACAGTTATTTATTTGACATTAAACCCTGTTATAGGCCTTTGCAAAGCAGTTAATATTATTTATATGCAACATGTGTTAAGAGCTGTTATTGACATCTCATGATCTGAGAATTTAGTTTGCAGTATTTTTCATCATACAAAGCAGTTACTATTATTTATATACTTTAAGACCTGTTGTTGACTTCCAAATTTTGTTGTTATTTAATAGATATTAAGACCTGCTACTGGTACATCGCTAAGTGTGAACCAACCTTTAGCTAACAATACCTGTCATGCAAGCATTTACTATTATTTATATACAAGCTGTTATTGGCCTTTGAAAACCAATTATTCAAGAGCTTTGAGAATTTGGTATGATGGGTGCATTGCAAAGTGTGAACCTGATTTTAGCCGACAGTACCTGTCATATGAAACAGTTAGTTATTATTAAGACTTGTTATTAGCAGTTACTATTGTTTATTTGACCACGCCAGCTGTGAATCGGCCTTTAGTTTGCAATACAGTTATTATTGGCCCCTGAAAATTTCAAGTGTATGAATAGTGCTAGATGTTGGGTTAGTGAGAATTTGGGTACACCTGTTTTCAGAAAAAGGTAACCATGTCCACAAAAAAAGTATAATTTTGCATTTGAAACTTAATGCAAATCTACATCTTACTCCCAGCCCATTCTCAAACATTGAGCTATGTTTACATTCCAATGTAAACTTGTATTCTTTATGAACAAGTCCCGTGGGTAATTTCTTGCATAATATTCATTGCTGCTTTTTGGTTTCTGATGGCCTACACAAAAGTGGTGTTCTATCGTTGATGGACATGTGGTGGTATGGGCTTTTAGAGTACATATTGTAACATCTTGACTACGTACAATTTGACCTATAACTGATGGTGTTCACAGATAGAGTGCATATTGCAGTGTATTGACTGCATAAAATTTCATCTGTAATTGTTGGAGGTGTGATGTTTATATATAGATAAAATGTAATGCTCCCCCACGGACCCCTCCACAAGACAAGTGGAAATTACTGTGTACAAGAGAGTTATAAAGCTGCTAGTCCCATGGGCAAATAATATTGAGCAGATCTAACTCACATTAAAAGGGTGGGCTCTAATGCATTTACAGTAAATTTCCTAGGTTATTAGTCCCCAGGGAATGTGTCAAAATATTTCCAATTTCTACCTCAGATGTGTTTTACTACAGAATGCACATCACAGCCAAAAACGGTGTATTGAATTTTATCAGTAGCTGTGCGTGCATGGTGTGGTGGTTATTGTGTTGCCGGTTTAGAGCGAATCTTGAAACTGGTTGACACATAGACATGTAGTTGCTTATCTGTTGATGCATGCTGGTGTTGGTCTGTTTTGAATGTGTCTTGCAGCAAATTAACTCGGATTGCAGCTCTGAAAGTGTCTTTTCATCCTTGGTCCATACTAGTCCAGCATAAACCTACCGGGGGTATTTGAATTCGGAAAACTATACTTGCTGTTAATTTTGTTTTTAATTTAAATTCTTAATTGGCAAATCATTTGACTGGCAGAGTTTAACCATGTAATCAGAAAGAGAAGCCCATGTGGCAAGGAGTTTTCTTTCTCACTTTTGGAACGGTCCGTAACTTTCTGTCTGATGCCATAAAATAATGTATGTTCAGTACATCACTGAATACATAGATCTCTCCTCTCGTTCTCTCGTTCTTTCTTTCTCTCTCTCTCTATCTCTCTTTCCCTGTCTCATGTAGGCTTACGCACAAGCACATGCATGCACACACACACACACACATAAACAATTATAATCATGCTGTATAATTACAGCATTGAGCACAGTCAAAACAAATTACTGTACGGGATATTTAAAATTGGCACACCCTGGTAGAAGTATTTCTTTTTCAGAGGCCTCTAATAGTCTACATAATTCTTGATATTCATTTTATTAAGATCTTTCTAAAAAATATATTTATCAAGAATTAATATTTATTATTTACTGTTAGTCTTTGCCGTTTTGTAAGAAAGGGACATTGTTATTTATTTCAAGCATTTTGGATTTTGTAGTTTTACCGTGACTTTCACCATTCCTAGAGACGACAGATGACTTTATTAAAAGGACAAATTGGACTACTTTATTGCATGTGAATTGTATATAATTATGTATTGTCTGTTTTTCAAATGTTCAACAGTTTGAGATTGCAGTGTAGTCAGTTCCTGTACATGTGTATAAAATGGGATAACTAGGCCTGTGCATGTGATTACTTTAGGGAAAGCTTGTTGATACGTTGTTGTTGTTGTTGTATTTGTTCTGTGAAAATGTATTAATAAAAACATACTGTACGATAAGATACTGATAAATGTTAATTCTGTTATTTGAAAACTGGAGTAAAATTATTTTTTATTGCAAAAACGTTTTTGGTTTCATTTATATACCATTAATAAAAATTAATTAGAAATACTAGTAAGTTATGTGTAGCAGTGGCTCAGTCTTTGGACGAGTTGTATCCAATAAGCAAAAGTTAGTGTTTCAGTACCCCGGAATAAGTTGGATGGTTTTGTTTGTTTACGGTCCATGTTCGAAGCAACCTATTATAGAACATTTATGTCATGATTAGGCCCTACAAGTTGTCACATTAACAAAGATGGTTTGTGGTTGGGGTGGGTTATTTTATTCTTTACTTTTGTGTTTAATTAAAAATATATTTACAAAAATCATCCACTTTAAAAATGTAACACTTAATTACAACACACTGTTTAATCTATCTAGTACAGAGTGTTGAGATTTTAAAATGTATTTCTTATTTATTGATTTTTAAACAATCACCTTGTTGGACTTAGTTATAATTTAAAAGTTTTCTTGTCTTATATTCTTTATTCTTGATTATCTTCCACTTATCCAATTTTCATTTACTAATAATTGTGATTTGTTTTACACAGGCACTACAAGTTAGTACTGATTCTGGCCAAAAACCTCCAAATTCTACTTTTTTCTTTTGTCATTCCTCTTGGGTTTTTTGGAGTGTTTTTTCTTCTTTATGAATTTAACCTATGTTGCTTCATAGAAGTAGCAGTAATTTGATCAAATAAGTAGTTAAGATTGTTTTGTTATGTTACAGTTTCCCTGTTCTAAGTGGTTATTTTTGAAAAAGTAATAATAATTGTGGTAATTGTCATATCAGTTCTATTATTTAAAAAAATTGTGTGTTTGTGTGTGTGTGTGCATATAGGGTGTGTGTGTGTGTGTGTGTGTGTGTGTGTGTGTGTGTGTGTGTGTGTGTGTGTAAAATCCTTATTAAATTACATTTTTTAAATTTATAAATTATCACTGATACGTAATTCAAAAAATTAAATTATAAAAAAATGTTTATATACTAAATCAGTTTGAGATATATTGTCACTTATCAAAGCTTTTAGTCATATTTTTGCAGTTTCACCAACTACTAGACAATGACTCGGTTTTCTTTGTCACAGTCACAAATATTGCTTGCCCTTTTTGGTGAATTTTCTGTTTTGTTTTATTTATTTTTTAATTTTGTTTGTTTTGTTTGTTGTTGTTTTTGCTTTATTTATTGTTTGATTAAAAATATTTCAGTTTTCTTACGCATGCAAATTAAATGTTATTGCGTTAAGAGATGTAAAAACCTAAGCCCTAAATTTAAGTCAACTATTATAATAATAATGTGCACATCATATGTGTGTGGTTTTGGTTTTATTATTATTATTATTATTATTATTATTATTATTATTATTATTATTATTATTATTAATTTCTGTTTATTAGTATGTTTGTTATGTTTATTATTATTACTATTCATAGTAGTAGTAGTAGTTAGTAGTAATAGTAGACACACTATTATTCATTCATTTATATGGTATATTATTACATATATTATATTATAACAGACTTTCACAAAACTGTTACTTGAGAACCTGCTATTAATGCATGTGCTTGCTAACTTGTTTGTTGTTGTTATGGATGTTGTTGATATTGTCACTGCTAATGTTATTGTATACCAGTGCTCAGCACTGGCAGAATGCAGACATTTAAACTAATATCAGTTCAGCAAATACTGTGTGTTTGTGCATACATGCATGTGGATGTGTGCGTGTGTGTGTTTGCTTAAACATATATTTCTGAAAGGCAAGAGAAATAGAAACTAGAATAAATTCATGTTGCACTTTGTTATAATTGTTAAATATATATAATTGGTAAAGTATTTTGGTGATAATACATTGGATATATTTAATAATTAATAATGTCTAAAGCATAGTCCTAAGATAACTGTCTACACAAGTGTGCTGTTGGGACATGAACACTGAATAGGATAATCTGTTATTTAGAAAAAAAGGTCAAAGTTCCAAATGTTAAGGTCATGGTAATCTTAATTGGGAATCGGGATTCATATTTTGATGTCAGAGTAGAAGATTGTTTCATTATTTGTGATGATGATGTATTTTTTTTCTTCTTTTTTTTTTTTTCTTTTTTTTTTTTTCTTCTTTAAATCATTTTAAACAACAATGTCTAGATTTCTACTGCACCTTTTCCCCTTAACTCATTATACTTTGATCCCAGGAGCATGTTTATCAAAAACCCTAACATCTGTTTCAGTTATATTTTCATTTACACATTATTAATATTTTAAATTTTATTTACAATATTTTGTGTTATTTTCTAACATTGAAACTCCGTATTAACTATAGTAAGTTTTCTCATGTAATATATGAATCAGTAGAGTACAAGGTTTACTCTACTCGAAGTTGAATACCGGGGTAATAGTTATTTTATTATATATTTTACAAATAGAATACACATTTTGGTTGACCACTAACACCTAATAGCCACAGTTACAAGTACAGTCCCTGGAATAAGTTATGGTTATTATAAAATCAAATTTTATATAATATTTTGTTTATTTATTGATGCACTCAACTTTAAATCATTTTATTTTGAAATTTTTTTATTGATGCACTCAAAACATTTTTAATAACATCGGAAATATTTTAATTAGAAAAAATCCATAGTGGCTACCTGACAAGGATTGATCTCATATCGGCTGTGTGTCAGACAGGTGCTTAAATCACTAGGCTTTTGGGTGCCTCATCAAATTTTAAGTTCAAATATAACTTGAATACAGTACGTTTATTATAACATCAGGTTTTATGTTCAAATATAACAGTGCTGTTAATTTACTCACTTACATTTGATGTCCATTGTCAAATTCTTACTGAACAGTGTAAACAAGAACCACCATTATCTAGAAAAGCAGACATGATGTGTTTAATAGGTGGCACAATAATGCCAGTGACAGCATGTCAAAATGGCGAACACAAATATTCCCGAGACTATTTTTAAAGATGTCTATATTTTACACATAATGAAGATGGTATGAATAAGACCTGTAACTGGTTAAGGTTTTCAGTGCAATAGTGGTCAGAGAGAGAGCTAAGGCTTCTCGCATTATATACAGCATAGTCTTAAAGTAACAAAATATCATAAATTGCTTAAAGAAATTATATTTGTTTCTTACTCTTCTGCCTGTGAATGTTTTTTTATCGCACAACTAACAGCTATTGTTTCTTTTGCAGGGAAGCCATGGTCACATCTTTCTGAGCACCTAAACGTTTGTCGTGAAAGGATAACGAAACTTCTTTGTCGTGAAAGGATAAAACTTCTTTTGTCATGAAAGGATAACAAATATTGTGAAAAGATAACAAGACTGCTTTTGAAAGGATTAAACTTCTTTTGTCATGAAAGGATAACAAAACTTCTTTTTACATAAAAGGATAACAAAACTTCTTTTTCATGAAAGGATAATAAAACTTCTTTTTACATGAAAGGATAATAAAACTTCTTTTTACATGAAAGGATAATAAAACTTCTTTTGACGGGGAAAGGATAATAAAACTTCTTTTGTAAAGGATAACAAACTTCTTTAATTAAAGGATAACAAAACTTCTTTAGTGAAAGGATAACAAAACTTCTATAGTGAAAGGATAACTAAACTTCTATTGTTATGTAAGGATAACAAAATTATTTTGTCGTGAAAGGATAACAAAACTTCTTTTGTCACGAAAGGATAAACAAAACTTCCTTTGAATATGGAACATTTATATTTTTCTTAGTTCTTGTGGTAGTTAACTCTACCACAACTGGTTCTTGGTAACTAGATGTACCATAACAAGTGTAATATTTACTTGAAGGGGAACTTTAAGATAATAAGGATATATTTTTTTAGATTTTCCTGTGTGTGATAAATTTAGTTGACGTGTGTGTGTGTGCATGCGTGCGTGCATGATGTATTTTCTATTGTGAACAAAAATAAAAATAAATTTGTAACATTGTAAGAAATGAACCCATGTATATGTGAATTGATTGAGAAGAATACAGATAAAGTCAGACATCATGAAGTTTGAAATACTCACTTTATGTTGACAACCATACACAGGCATGCTTGAAAAGGAACAAAACTGACTTCAACGGACACAGAAGAATGTAAGGAATTTGTGATAACAATTTTTATAAATAGAAAATATTCAAATATGGCTGTGTCTTACGAGTGAAAAGCGTCATTTTTGTTACATCCAGTCTGTCTTTCTGTAATCTCTATACTGAAAATGGAGTATGGAATTTTTTATGGGATTATGTTTGTAGCATTAATTATGTGTTTACAGATCTATATAATATAACTTGGATATAGTTAAAAGCAGCTAGTAGAAATCACCAGTGTTAGGGAAGCTGGTAGCCAAAACCTATTGACTTTGTTCTAGTAAAGAGGTGTAACTTGCACACGTTAAAAGATTTGAACTGAAATTTCACATTTAGATCTTGTTCAGTCATTTTGCTGCTTATATACTTGTATAATGATTTGAATGATTTAGATCTATCTTTCTATCTTTGTCTGTCTGTCTCTCTAACTATATATCTATCTATCTATCTGTCTATAAATCTAAATTTATTTATTTAATATATTGCTGTTTTCAAAGATTAAGATATTTTGTATATACATCACCCTACAGACAGGGTAGCACATACCATGGCCTTGTTACACCAGTTGTAGAACACTGGCTGGAACGGGAGTTAGTACTGGTTTAGTACTATGATATAACCGTATTAACATTATGTTCCTTAACAATTTTTGCTTGTGTGGCAATATATAAATAAAATATGTAAATATTTATAGAGAAATATATCCGTCTTTGTCATTGTTTGATGTTATTAATCGCACGTACACACACAATCAGGGAGAGAGAGAGAGAGAGAGAGAGAGAGAGAGAGAGAGAGAGAGAGAGAGAGAGAGAGAGAGAGAGAGAGAGAG
>JAUTBW010182442.1:0-12126 GCA_032361425.1 Peltospira smaragdina | reverse complement strand
CTCTCTCTCTCTCTCTCTCTCTCTCTCTCTCTCTCTCTCTCTCTCTCTCTCTCTCTCTCTCTCTCTCTCTTTTAATATATATTTTATTTTTATTAAAAAAAAATTGAGTCGTATTAAAATGTGTTGAGTGCTTCATTAAAGAAAATAAAATTATAAATTATTATTAGCCTTCACATATTTTTATTTGAAATACATTTTATTAACAGTTATATCGGCGTCGAAAACATTTTTATTATGAACATCCAAAGTGACTATCTGACAGTGATCGAACTCAGATTGACCGCGTGTAAGATAGACACTTTAAACCACTAGGCTAATAATAATATCAACGGTACAGACAACCGAATGTTATTATTATTATTTCTAAAAAACATTAACATTGTTGTATTTCCACATTAACAAGGACTCATCGTTACCATTAATTTTCAGCCGACGTATCAAGTTTACACGGTAAGCCTGTATTAATACATTTTATTGCCAAGCTTATCCAGGTTGAAAATAAATACACTAACGATGATAGTTCTGCCATGGAAAACGCCACCACTGTACTTTTATTGTTATTTTACTGTTATACTCTATTGCATTTTTCCATCTAGCTGCCATATTCATCAGGGTAGAAGCTGTGGCAACGGCATGTCTGGTTTATTGGGAAATGAGCAGTTTCTCTTGGTGACAAATTGGCTTGTAATTGACGTTGGGACGATGACGTGAGGCTCATTGACAGCATTAAGAGAAAAGCAGAGTCTTGGCATTTAGATGAGTTTATACAAGTAATACCGAGTCTGGGCGCGCAAAGAAGAAAATGTCATTACAGGTTGATTTAGAAACAATTTGCATTTACCCAATAGCATGCAGCGGAAGTGGGCTCAGTCTTATAGCAACATCTGTTTTGGTGCGTTAAAGGTCAGACGACTAATTCCAGTCCAAGGAAAACCCATTTATTTGATGTGTGTGTCTCTATTACTGCTTGGATTTGGTGTTGGTGGATATTTGTTATGTGGTTGGTTGTTTAGTTGGCCGTGTGTTTTTGTGGGTTTATTATCTGTTTGTTTGTATTTTCTTTTTTATTGTTTTTAAGTTGGTTGGTGGTTTTGTAGAAAAATTTATTTGGAATTGTTGTTAAGGTAATATCGTACCAAATTACGTGACTGGCAGGTCAACGTTGAAGGTGTAGCGTCAAAATTATAAGGATAAAATGCAACTACAGCTGTGATTGGTGGATACATGTCATTTTGTATATTTGCGTAATTAGTGTGGCATTTTCCCTGTCAGTCGGTCACCTTTTATTAATTGAACAATTATTACACAGGTGACACTTGGTAGTTGTTGACAGTAAAAAATAGGGGTGGCAGTAAAAAATGCACTGGACATTTTGTGCGAACTGGACAGTTGCCACTGTAAACTTCCTGTAAGTTCATAAAATGCCATATTTTCTTTGCATATTAATGAATGGGAGGAGCAACACTCTGTGTGTACTTGAAGGGTATTGCTGTGGCAGCTTGATATGTTGCTTCTGTTACTTTTATTAAGAAATGTTAGCATTATGGCCAATGTAATTTGATTTGGTCCAATGACACCTATAGTTTTATGAACCCCAGAAAATGATATAACCATAGCCTTTGGCCTCGGTCAATATACGTTTTTATGGGGTCCATAAATGTTGCCCTCATGAACGGTCCACAATTGATAATTATACATAACCATATTTCTGCTTAGAATATAAGAGTTTTAAGTATCTGTCAAATGTAAACTTGAAATCTGTATTGACATTATCATGACCTATTACTACATGCATATGGCAGATAACAAATGTTATAAACTTGTCTTTTATAGATGAAAATATTTCAATTTGTGGCGGTTTTGTCAATTAAACAGACTGTGTGTAATTTGAAACAGACTATAACAGCATATATAACTAAACCTGGCAAATATGTGAACACACCTGTATAGAGTTATGATCTGTTTCAAATTACATAAGCTTGTGAAACGTTCTGTCAGAATGGATTTTTTCATCTATAAAAGACAATTTTTCAACATTTATTTTCTTTGTCACTTGCATTTAGTAATGGATCGTGATAATCCTAATACAGTTTTCAGGTTTATATTTGAAAGATGTTTATGACTTTGGTGTAATAATCAGAAATATGGTTATGTATAATTTTGATTAGCACTACTACTTGAGAGTTGACCAAAACACATCCGTAATTACATTCACTGCATGCATGTGTATACTAAAATATTAAAAACTGCAAGTTAACTGTATTTTGGACATCGTGGCAAGTTGCTTGCATGAGTAACACCCGTTTTACAGTAATTTGATAAAGGAAAAATTTAAGCATTCTGTGACAATAATTTCGTGACAGTACATTGAACTTTTACGTACAAATTTTGTGATGGGATAGTTGCAAAGATCCAAAATGTCTGGCTAAAGTGAAACAGGCTTAAGCTAGTGGTTGTCCACTGTGCAAGCATCACATTTTTACATTTGTGCACCCTTCAGTAATTGCAGTAAGTTTCCTGTCTGAATAATTCAATGATTGTTTTGCAGATTGCAGTAGATATGGCAGATATGGCATGAAGTGTGCATATCGTTGCAGTGATCGACATTGTAATGGTTCAAAGATATGTAATCCTGTCGATGGGAGGTGTTCAGGATCGTGTCAGGATGGATGGTTAGGACTTGATTGTAGCAGTTGTAAGTCTGAAAATAATTTGATTAAACCTGCCTATAAATACAAATTCATAGGTCTTCAAGTATTCAAATTTTCTTCCATATTTAAGTAATTTTTTCAGAAGAATGAAGTATTTTTTTATTTACAATTTTTTAATTATGCAGTATGAATCTTCCATTTTTAACTTATAAACATTGTTAGATATAATTCACTGGTAGAATAATTAACCTGTTAAGGACCGTTGATGTGTATACTTGTCCAGTCAATGTGGAGATGTCATTATTAATTGATGACGTCATGAATTTGGTTGTCATGGCGTCACGGCTAATTGAAATACAGATAGCCCTTGTATTAGAAAATTATTTCTGAATAATTCCAAATTAAAAGATTCACATATTTAAATGAAAACTCATTAAATATTGTATTGTTGTAAATAAAAGTATTAAAAGTAAAAATTTCTAGGAACAAAATCGGCACGGTACTCTATACCCTTGCCTTCTATCATGTTGTTGGCTCTAATCCCTATTTCTTTATGCTTACATCACTGGTACTGATAAAAGAAATACAGAAATGTCACTGAAATTCTATTTTTAGGTAAAACATTTTACTTGATGATGGCACAATATTGGATTTTAAAAATAATTTACAAATTAAATCCATTTTGCTAAAACAGGTTCAATAATCTATTTTTATTCAACACCCCAAACATCATTCTAGTTATCATTTCACATTGCAAAATTACAATTGTTTTTATTTATTACTGATCAGCATAATATTTGACAATTATTCAGTCATGAGCCTCAAACCGATCGATGTCGCTTGCAGTATTTCATGATGACATGGTGCACATCCGTCTTTTACTTCGTGTTCGTTTATGAACTTACACTTAAGCACAACCATTTTAATTTAAACATTTTATTATTATTTTATTGAAACAGTGTGTGTTTTGATATCATTTTTGTTGATTTATGTGAAGGGTAAAAGCTCCAAAGTTTATGACATCCATTCCAAGTTCGTAGTTCGTAGTGTCATGTGCTTGCATACCGGCATTTTGCCATTCAGAAAAATACACAGCTAAAGCGATGCTTTATAGTTTATTTGTACTCCAAATATATTTATTTCAACATCTGATTAGTCATATTATACTTTTTTTTTTAATCAAATGCATTTACTGGTGCTTGTCTGCTTTGATAAACGTGACAAAACTTCATTTATGAAATACACTCGCATGTTTCTTGTAAATAGTTCATGTTGCAATCGTGACTGTTACTTTTCCCTCCCTGACTCAGATTTATTATCAACACAACAACAGTCGTTTTAGCTTTTTATTACAGAGTTTACAATTTAAATTTTAATTTCAGTTTTTACGTTTTGCACATTTTCATGCATTTTTATTGAAATACAAGTATTTACCAAATTCTGTATGTTGTCATAGCAACACGTTCAATAATTATGAAAAAAAATTTCATCAAAACATACAGCATTCATTATACTATAACTTATAAGGATGTAAAATTTCATTGTTTTATTTCAAATGATAAGGAAGATACCAACACAAATGTTGGACGGGCAATTTTCTTTCAAATTCCCTTTTAAAAATGTGGTCTGATAAGGGTTAAGTGTGCTTATGTTTATTAAACTGATTTATATGAATATAAACAAATTTAATGTATGTGAATTAAAAATAAATTAAATTAAAATCTACACAAACTGTCAATCATAAATAAAACCTCAGCCTAGGTGACAATTCGACCGGGGATAAGTGAAACAATGCACAATATTAAGTGTGTTTATATATATTAAACTAATTTATTCAAATATAAAAATTAATTTGATGTATGTTAAAGAGCCCAAGTAATGGCACATTATTAATGATATTATTTAATGAAAAAAGGTTGTTATAACTATATCCGACAATTATTTGTAAAAATAACATCTCGTTTATTTTGAATTTGAAAAAATCTAAAATGCCTCTTCAATAAACACTGCTCAGTTTCTGCCAGGCTCATTGTTAGCCTGTGATTGACATCTGGTGTAGAAAATATGTTAAAAATAAAAATAATTGACATACATAAATTTGTTTATATATTTATATAAATCTGTTTAACATGTATTATCACAATTAATTTCAGCATGCTATTTCTTTGTGTTAACCCCTGGGTTAAGTGTTTGTCTTCTGGTGTAAACTCATAATTCCAATGAGGTGCTTTCTATCATTGGGTGGAAAATATGGAATTTCTGGCGATTGGAAGTCTGGTGGAGAAAATATTCATTTAAAAAAGAAATTGTTAAAATACATTAAATTTGTTTGCATATTCAAATACTTCATAGTAATACGTACTAGCATGCATAATATCAACATTTTCAGGGTTCAACATTAACTTTGTTTTTATCACTAAACCAGTGGACTAGTAGGTCTTAGAATTCACTAGACCTTACCTAAAATCAACTAGACCCAACTGTTGAATGACAAATATACCTTTAAAATAGAAAAGAAAAAAAAGCAAGCTTCATTTTGCATATGATTTTAAGAATATAGGACCTATGTAATAGCTATATTTGAATGAAACACAAATATCCCATGATAACTAATGTTTTTGTTGGATACTTTATTCATCACTGAATAAGGTAAATTCTGTCCATGGGAAACAATGCCCCACTCCCCTCTTCACACTCCTTATCTGTACAGTTGTCGTATAAACCTATATCATAATAATTATGGTAGGCTAATATGAAAAACTTAAACGTACATCATAGAACCAAATGTTTCTTTTAGATAATTATTTAGTAGTAAAGCTATTAAACATTTGAATTTAACATTATTAGTACCAAGTTACCACTTTAAAAGTCTAGAGGTCTCGGACATAGTAAAAGTGAAAATTTGTCAAACCCGACCTTGAAATTTGGCAGACACGAGCGCCAGGTTACCGGATTCTAGAAGCCCTACCACACTGTATGTTTTACATTTTATTAACTTATTCCATTTGTTGAACACACAAAAAAAAAAAATATATATATATATATACACCAAAGTATCGAGCATTAACAATAATCCTGTTTTTATTGACGTAACTATACTTATTAAATTTAGCAAACGCACACTATATTTGGTGCAGCTCGGAAGATTCCACCAATATGAGAGCATGGAATCGACCGAACTGCGATGAATGCCATCTTCTGAAATACGTTTCTAACCATTTTAAATGTTTAGCACTGCCCACTGTTTTAGGTCTAGTCATACAACATCAGTGTGTTGTAGTTGATATTGATGTTTTGTAATTTCAGCGTCTCAAGTCGTACAACATCAAGGTGTCTGAATTAACGGGGGACCACCAGCTGACGCGTGAACAGATCCACCAGACGCAGATCATTGTGTGCACACCCGAGAAGTGGGACATTGTAACGCGCAAGGGAGGAGAGCGCACCTACACCCAGCTCGTCAAGCTCATCATATTCGTAAGTTGTCTCATGTCAAGCTCATCATATTCGTAAGTTGTCTCATGTCAAGCTCATCATATTCGTAAATTGTCTCGTGTCAAGCTCATGTTCATATTTAGTTTGCTCTGCTTGTCATGCTCATCACATTAATTTTGTTTGCAAGCTCATCAAGCTTGTCTATTCTAAGTTTTCTCATGTCGAGCTCATCATAGTTGTACGTTTTGTTCTCCTTATTTGTCTACTATATCATATGTTTGTTCATTTTATTACGTTAAATTTAGATTATTTTAATAAAGAACACACATCTGATTAACAAGCTAGTAGGCTAACCATAAACCATTTTAACGTTAGGGAGCAGACAGCAGCCTATTGCTTTGCCTTAGGGCCCATTATGATATTAAGATGGCTGATGGGCTAACTATGTTTCTGATGCCATTACAAGTGTGTTGAGTAAAAAAAAAAAAAAAAAAAAATTATTTTTAATTGTGAACCACATGTTTTAAGAATTCACTACATACATGAAATATATGTATTGTGAATTGTGATGGTGAATATTTTGCTGGTAAGTTTCTTGTCACAGATAACGTTTCCAATAGCTGTGTGTTTTGTTTTATAGGATGAGATTCATCTGTTGCATGATGACCGGGGTCCAGTTTTAGAAGCTCTCGTTGCAAGGTAACAATCAGCCACACTTAATGCACTCATTGTCCTGTGCTCTTTTTATTGTACTTAAGTAACTACAAGGGACTGAAGAATATTTTAGAATATTACTTGCCATAAGGTCAGCAGATATGAAAATTCACTGGCCATGTTTATAATTCACTTCAGGTTTGTAATTATTTGGTGTTAAGTCTAAAATGACAGGCCTGGACATCGGGCTACTGTAATGTCTATATTCTAGAAGCACTTGGGTTTTTATTTTTTCATTTATGCATGGGTAGCTAAGATTGTTACATGTTTTCATTTATGCAAGTAAAACCTTCATGTTTTTGTTTATATATGAATCATGGTTTCTGTAATTTTCAAAATTTCAGTAAACACAATGTTGGTAAATTTGAAAATTCACTTGCCATAATTAAAATTCACTGTAATTTTGTAATTATTTACTTGCCCAAATCTAAAAATTGGGCAACTATATTCTAGAAGCCCTGATAAATATTGCTTGTGTAACCTGTGTGTTGTCAGAACAATCCGGAACATCGAGACGACACAGGAGGACGTTCGTTTGGTCGGACTCAGCGCCACACTGCCCAACTTCGAGGACGTGGCCACCTTCCTACGAGTCGACCCCAAGGAGGGCCTCTTCTTCTTCGACAACAGCGTTCGCCCAGGGCCTCTGGAGCAGCAGTTTATTGGCATCACAGAGAAGAAAGCCGTCAAGCGCTTCCAGCTGATGAACGACATCGTGTATGAGAAGGTCATGGAGCATGCAGGAAATAACCAGGTCAGTTAGCAGTGACATTAAAGATATTAATATTAAAATCATGTCAGGTGGCATCACTGTCCGTTAGCAGTATTAATGTTAAAATCAGGTGTGTTAGCAGTGATATTAAAAATATTAATATTAGAATCAGGTCAGTTGGCAATGATGTCTGTTAGCAGTATTAATATAATCTTAGATCCAGGTCAGTTGGCAGTGATGTGTGTTAGCAGTATTAATATAATCTTAGAATCAGGTCAGTTATAAGTGTTAATATATTAAAGAATCAAGTTTGTTAGCAGTAGTGTCATTAAGAATATTAACAGCAGGTGAAAACCATATTCATTACCTATAAGGTACAGCATAACGAGGGACATATTTGTCGTATTTCCCTTGTGGTTAACAGTATCGTACGTCCTGTTAGGTGATGTATTTCTGATCATGTTTGGCGTTGAGGAATATTTATCTGGAATATTTAATGGCAGGGTATTTTTATGGTAATAAATATAATATTGCATTCATGTTCATGACAAACGAGATTTACGACACATGCCTAAATTATCGCATTTCATTAGCTCTAGCTAATATTTCTCTCAGGAAATATGATAATTTAGGCACTTGTTTCATAAATATTGTCTGTCATGGACACTCATGTAATATCCTCAATATCTGATCCCATGTAACTGTAAATATAATTTATTGGGTGCATTATTATACACTTTCTGTCTGTCTTTTTTGCTTTTACTCTTGTAATTCCTGTGGCAACACTTTATAACACAATACACTAGCCTTTTGTGTACAACTTAACACATCTGCTTCTTCTACTGTTGTTCCAGCTGCTGGTGTTTGTTCACTCGCGGAAGGAGACGGGGAAGACGGCACGCGCGATCCGTGACCTGTGTCTGGAGAAAGACTCTCTCGGCATCTTCCTCAAGGAGGGGTCTGCCTCAACCGAGATCCTCCGCTCAGAGGCAGAGCAGGTCAAGGTGAGGTCACGGCTGTAATGTGAGACCGAATAGTGGATATGTTGAGAGGTTTTAATAATGTCAAGACCAGGTGTCTATTGTACTGCTGAAATATTTAATTATCATCATGGTAATGTTGAGAAAGGGTGTTGAAGCCTTTTGATAATAGAAAAGTAAAATGTTATAGATGGGGGAAATCCTGTTTCAGTTTTGGGAAAATAGGTGTGAAATGTTTTTAAATTTGGGGAAATAAAGCATTAGAATATTTTAGTGTCATTAACTCATTATCATTAAGATATATATATGTAATTTGCTCTTGGTGTTTTTGAATTTTGTTTTGAAACTAGAAAACTTATTGCTGGTAAAAGCTTTTATATACCAATCAAATTACCTTGGTTTATTATTATTATTAATTTTTTTTATTTATTTTTTTTAATTGTATCTCTGGACATCTGTTATTTTTATAAAAATTATTATCGCTTCCAGAATCATGAGCTGAGAGATCTGCTTCCCTATGGTTTTGCCATCCATCATGCAGGGATGAACCGGTAAGCATTTTATTCCAAATAAATCTTTAACATATTTAGATTATTTTACTGATAAACATATTAGTAAATTAGTTTTGCTACAATCTTTATATCTTGCTGATAATAGAATTGGAACAGGAAAAATAACGATAATAACCTAATTAATATTTCACTGTCATCAATATTGATAGCAATTGATTTAGACTATAACTTAAACATTATTGATATATCCATAGTGAATTCTGCCTGTGGTAATTTATATTTTTCAATAGTTTACTGTATTGACTTTCCTTTTTAATCTTTTCCATGTATTCAACTCAATATAACTCTAGGACTGGTTATTTTTAATGGAATTAAATAGTATAGTAATTTGATATACAGTTAAAATCCCAGCAACAACTTATTTATAGGTATATATGATTAGCATACTGAGTAAACCGCTGTACTACTAATTATCTAATAAATTACTTAAACTGTTTGACTTGTGTATAAATGAGTGTTACAGTGATTGCTGTACTAATGAGTGTATCACTATGTTGTTGGCAGTGTCGACCGAGCACTGGTGGAGGATCTCTTTGCCGACCGACACATCCAGGTTCTCGTCTCAACGTCGACGCTGGCCTGGGGGGTGAACTTACCCGCCCACACTGTCATCATCAAGGGCACGCAGATCTACAATCCTGAGAAGGGCCGGTGGGTTGAACTCAGCGCCCTCGACGTCATGCAGGTCTGTGATCTTTTTATATAATAGACTAGCAGGTCTGTGACCTTTTTATACAATAGACTTAACACTGGATGTCATGCAGGTCCTTGACCTTTTTATATAATAGACTTAACACTCCACATCATGCAGGTCTATGACCTTTTCATACGATAGACATAACACTCCACATCATGCAGGTCATTACATAAAACATTCTGTCTGGGCCTGTCATTAAATAAAATGCTTCTCTCTATGTCATTAAATAATACTTCTGTCTGTTTCTCTCTGCTAGGGGAGCGGGACATAGTTCAGTGGTAAGCATGTTCGCTCATGGTGCGGTGGGTCATCGGATCGATTCCACATGGTGGACACCTGTTGGGCTATGTTCCGTTCCAGCCAGTGTCCACAACTGGTATATCAAAGGCCGTGGTATGTGCTGTCCTTTCTGGGATAGTGCATATAAAAGATCCCTTGCTGCTAATCAGAAAGAGTAGCCCATGAAGTGGCGGCAGTGGGTTTACTCTCTAACTATCTGCATGGTCCTTAACCATATGTCTGATGCCATATAACCGTACATCAGTGTGTTGAGTGAGTCATTAAATAAACATTTCCTTCCTTCCTTCCTCTCTGCTAGATGCTGGGACGAGCGGGCCGGCCACAGTATGACACGAAGGGTGAGGGAATCATGATCACCAACCACAGTGAACTGCAGTACTACCTGTCTTTGATGAACCAGCAGGTGAGTACAGGTGTAAACATAGGTGTACACAGGTATTACACAGGTGAACTGCAGTACTACCTGTCTCTGATGAACCAGCAGGTGAGTACAGGTGTACACAGGTGAACTGCAGTACTACCTGTCTCTGATGAATCAGCAGGTGAGTACATGTGTACACAGGTGTTATAGGTGTACATGTGTGTTAGGTGAACTGCAGTACTACCTGTCTCTGAAGAACCAGCAGTTGAGTACAGGTGTTAGACAGGTGTACACAGATATTAGTTATCAGAGGTGAGCTGCAGTACTAATTGTCTCTGATGAACCAGCATGTGAGTACAGGTATAAACAGGTGTCACACATGTGTTAGTTATCACAGGTGAGATGCAGTAATACCTCTCTGATGAACCACAGGTGTACACAGGTGTTAGGTGAACTGCAGTACTACCTGTCTCTGGTGACTATAGGTGTACACGTGTCACACAGGTATTAGTTATCATAGGAGAGCTGTAGTACTACCTATCTGATGAACCAGCAGGTGAGAACAGGTGTCATATAGGTGTACACAGGTGATAGGTGTAACATGGGTGAACTTCAAATAAATTGTTTGTTTGAAACATTTTTATAATATTAATGGAACAAATACAAAATTTGTGAATTTATAGATATTTTAGAATATTAATGGAACAAATACAAAAGTAATTAGTTTTCACATTATTAATTTTTTAATTTTATTTTTTTAAATCATCAACTGCCGATTGAGAGCCAATTTGTTAGTGTTTTCTGTCTGTGTTTTATTATTGTGTTTAATTTCATCAGCTGCCGATCGAGAGCCAGTTCGTTAGTGTTTTGTGTCTTTGTTTTATTATTGTGTTTAATTTCATCAGCTGCCAATCAAGAGCCAGTTCGTTAGTGTTTTCTGTCTGCATTTTATTATTGTGTTTAATTTCTGCAGCTGCCGATCGAGAGCCAGTTTGTTAGTGGTTTGTGTCTGTGTTTTATTATTGTGTTTAATTTCTGCAGCTGCCGATCGAGAGCCAGTTCGTTAGTGTTTTGTGTCTGTGTTTTATTATTGTGTTTAATTTCTGCAGCTGCCGATCGAGAGCCAGTTTGTTAGTGTTTTGTGTCTGTGTTTTATTATTGTGTTTAATTTCTGCAGCTGCCAATCGAGAGCCAGTTCATCAGCAAGCTGGCCGACAACCTGAACGCGGAGATCGTGCTCGGCACCATCCAGAACATGAAGGAGGCCATCGACTGGCTCGGTGAGTGCAGCCAGTCATTACCATAGCAACATGTCTACACTGAGACTAATCTACACATAGTGATACATCTACACTGAGACTATCACTGTTACTATAGCAACATATTTACGCTTAGTGATACATTTAAAATTAACACTGTTACTGTGATGACATGTTCGCATTTCACAATATTGCTGCTGTTACCATAGTGACACGTTTACATTTCACTGTCGCTGTTACTATAGTGATACTTCTACACTTCACTGTCGCTGTGGTTACCATAGTAACATTTACACTTCGAACAATCACTACTGTTATAATGTTAAATCATCCTTCACACTAGCACTGCTGTTATCCAGGGCTTCTAGAATTTTTCCATATTTTACTTGCAATAAGGTCAGTAGATTTGAAAATTCACTGGTTGTAATTAAAATTCACTGTAATT
>JAUTBW010182331.1:0-12126 GCA_032361425.1 Peltospira smaragdina | reverse complement strand
AATCGACAATGTAATTCAGGTACTGTAGTGCTTGTATGTTGTATTAGTAACCAATGTTAAAACATGGTAAATCGACATTGTAATTTAGGGACTGTAGTGCTTGTATGCTGTAATAGTAACCAGTGTTAAAACATGGCAAATCGACAATGTAATTCAGGTATTGTAGTGCTTGTATGCTGTAATAGTAACCAGTGTTAAAACATGGCAAATCGACAATGTAATTTAGGTACTGTAGTGCTTGTATGCTGTAACAGTAACCAGTGTTAAAACATGGCAAATCGACAATGTAATTCAGGTATTGTAGTGCTTGTATGCTGTATTAGTAACCAGTGTTAAAATATAGTAAAATCGACAATGTAATTCATACTGTAGTGCTCGTATGTTGTAATAATAGTGCTTGTAACCGTCACGAAAACCGAAAATCGAAAATTGCCACTCGTAGTGTGTTCCTTTAATACGATTTCCCTGCCATTTTTCACCCGGAAACATCTAGTACGCATGCCCAAGCAACAGGAAATAGGCCAATGTGTTTTCTCAAAAATATTAATGTTTTCATTTGACAGTAATGGCAGAACATCACAATCACTTTGACGAATTGATAGCTGATTGAATCAGCTAATATGATGGTAATTTTGATCATTTTATGCACATTGAAAGTTGTGAAATGGCTGACAAAACATTGAAGTCTGTTTCAGAAAAAGATTGGAGTGAACAAAGTACATGGATTATTAATAATGGATGATTTGCCGGACAGCTAGCTTCAAACGTACATAAATAAAGCTCTCCCCTACCTGAGAGTCTGCTCCCTCCAAAGGGCTGCTGGCCAACGATGGAGCCCGTTGACTTGTCGTTGATGTAGAAGTTGCCCGCACACTCCCGCAGCAGATCACACAAATCAGCACGTGCCTTGCTGTAACCAACGACAATACAAGATAAAGATTTTTTTTTTTTTTTTTTAAATCAATGAATCACTCAACGCATTAGTATCAAATACAATATAATTTTTTTTTTTTTTTTTTTTTTTTTTTAAATCAATGAATCACTCAACGTATTAGTATCAAATACAATATAATTTTTTTTTTTTTTTTTTTTTTTATTTTATTTTTTTTTTTTTTTAATAAA
This sequence comes from Peltospira smaragdina, assembly GCA_032361425.1. NCBI lineage: Eukaryota > Metazoa > Mollusca > Gastropoda > Neomphalida > Peltospiridae > Peltospira > Peltospira smaragdina. The sequence goes on along the minus strand of JAUTBW010182331.1, from coordinate 11,004 downwards.
CATAATTTAAAAAACAATTAATCAATAACCCACTCAATGCATTACTATCAAATACAGAACTCAGCCCATGCCTTGCTGGAACCAGTGACAGTATAAGATATTAAAAAAACAAAAAAACAAAAACAAAACAAAACAAACAATAATAACAATAACAACAATAATAATAACAATAATAATAATAATAATAATAATAATAATAATAATAATAATAATAATAATAATTTAATAATATGTTTTGTACAGGTTTCAAGTCCTGATTCATAAAGTAAATAACATTATAGGGCTATACAAAATTATGGTTTAAATAATGTTTATATGCATATAATTTAGCAATAGGAATATTTGTCCTTTAAGAAGGAATACTAAAATCTTTCCAGACAGTGATAAATGTGTTAAAATGCACAACCAAAAGATAAAAGGATGTCGTAATAAATAAAAGGTAAAGTGCTGTTTTTGAACTAAGTCCTTAAAAATACTAACAATTTCAGTTACCTCTTAAATTACGTACATGTGTGAGTGATAATTTATACCAAGATGATTAGCCCATGACATAATTATATGTTTGTAAACCATCAATTAGTCAACTAGTCACTAGTGTTAAATTACCTACCTTTTATTTTTGATACTTGTAGAAACAACAGAATGTGTTTAAAGATTTAGTATGTTTTTTCGTAGCTTTGTTTATATCAAATTAAAATATGACCAACTGTGTTTACTAATAATGGAAAGGCCAAGATCTCAGAAGTACTATTGGTGGTCTAAAGTTAAACCTTTTAGTATGTAGGCATTTTGTCTTAAAATGTTTCCATTATACTGTTAAATAACACATTTTAGTTTTCATTTAATGGAAAGGCCAAGATCAAAAGTTAAACCTTTTAGTATCTAGGAATTTTGTCATTAGAATGTTTCCAGTATACTGTTAAATAACACATTTTAGTTTTCATTTAAAAATTATTATTTACTTCAAAATATATATATATTTAAAAGATCATTTTTAATGGCTATCCATTTATAAACATCTGTATTTGAGTTCTGGCCATGTTAAATTTTCTAAATGCAGAAAATTAAACTTAGGTGTTGTGTAGGAACTGTTGGGTGATATGTGGCTGTGCGTCAACTTTGTACATATTCTGATTCTTCCTTGGGTGTGGTATCTCTTCAGCTGTTTGTAAACCATATCTCCAAGTATGGTTATCTGTATTACAGTTTACATGTTATTTACTTTAGCAATAGCATTACATTTTATCTTAGTACTAAATACTTTTATTTGTTTTATTATCACATGTTATAAAACAAAGATTATAATGGTGTTGAATTCTGTGACTATAAGTTACATGAAATGTTACTGACATTACCTATTCATACTGCAAATGCAATAATCCATTTGTTCGGTGTTATTCAACCATGGTACAGATAGGTTGCTTTGTCTTACAATTGTAATTCCCCCATGTGTTATCATTTCATGAATTATTAACATTTGTATCTATGACAACGATCGGATGAAAGCATATTTTACCAAGTTGAACAATTAATAATTAATGCAAATTATTGTTAGGAGCATACATATATGTATAGATCCCTTTATGTGTATATGTATTACCAAATACTGCTTGGAAAAACAGTGCAGCTGTGCACATTTACATGTTACTTTAGGTTCTGTGAATATTTCTAACTATTCCCTGTGGTCTCATATTCTCTTGCAGGCACTGTAGTTAATAAGTTTTATGCAAATCATATTGCCAATACTCTCCTTTGTGACATATCTAATTTACTAAACAAAAATTTAAGGAGTTGATGTCAAAGTTGTATAATAGCAGTTCACAACTAAATATGCTCAGCTTCTTCTTTTCCTTTTCAATTTCTCTCTCTCTTCCTTTCTCTCATTCTGTCTCTTTGTCCCTCCGTCTCATAATAAAAGTAATATTTTTATTTTATTTTACTTTTCATTATATAAAAATGTTTTTAAATAAATGTTTTTAAATAATTATTTTACTGATGTAATAATGAGAAATGAAGACATCCGATTCTTCAGACTAGGTGGCTAAATAGACTGTCAGCTGCATCTATTAAATGAAACTTTTTATGCCTTGCTGTTATTATTTTTTAAGGCAGATTTTAATCAGTGGTTTTGTAAGAGGCTGCAATTATGTAATATTGCAATTGCACCTTTATTTACTGACACTATGGGCAGTTAATCAATATCATTGTAATGGGAATACAGACTCACAATCAGTGACCACTGGGGGATGGTTTGTAATCGCACGCTGCAAGTACAATATTGACATTCAGCATCGTTTAACACAACTTGGCAGGGCACCAGTTAGGATATCTGTCTTGAGTGTTTTCGATTTGGTTAGAATGCCACCAGTTTGGTCCATTTTAGCTCCTATTCTTCTCCAGACTGTTAGCTGCTGGAATGTTCAGATCAATGTTTACTAAAACAAAGTTTAAATTACAGATTTAGTGACGAGCCATTCTCTGATTATATTGACTCTTTCACAAATTGACTAACAAGTAACATGGGAGCTAAATAGCCTCCTGATAAATACACCCAATAATGTGAAATTGGTTTGAAATGGATACCCATCGGAGAGCTTTAAGGGGATTTTATTTATATATAAACATTTTAAACACTCATCTTAATACAAATGTATTAATATCAGATAAATAAAAATATATTTCACTGTCCCAGACCAGCAACTCTGAGAAGTTAGATACACTCATGATTGATCTTAACTGTAACAGATAAATAAAGCTGAATATGAAAACATGATTGGCAATATATTATTTCAGCAGTATTTATTCCACAGTTAAAACCCCAGTGGCTTTTTGACAAAGATTGAATTCAGTCTGATCATTATCGGGCAGATGCTTACACAACTTCATAATATTATTACTCAGTGTCTTCCACCATTGTATTTACTGTGCTTAAACATTTGTCTATGATAAATACATTTAATAAATTTCACCAAATGTCACATGTTCATTTTTACAAAAGCACATACTAATAAACATCTTTGTTGATTATTTATTTTTACAAAAGCACATACTAATAAACATCTTTGTTGATTAGTTTATTTTTACAAAAGCACATACTAATAAACATCTTTGTTGATTATTTATTGTTCATTCATGCAAATATTCGTTTAATTCTTCATTTAGTCTTTTTTTTTCTCTTTCATTCATTTGCTTATTCATTTGTTCACTTAATTCACTATATTATTTCAGAATTGATATAGATTAAATTAGTATACATAATTTAGATGCATATATTATATATAGCCGTACTTAAATATGTGTATGTTTTAACAGGTTTGTGTTCCAATAGTGTTTTGTGTTTTTAAATACTTTTACAGACCAGATCTGATGGTAAAGAAACTTCGCTATTATGCAAGGTTTATTGTCGTGTGTTTGTTGCTCAAGAAGATGAAACTTGTTCGGGATCTTGTACGGGTAGGTCATTCAAATTTATTGTTGTTTTTTCTTTAATTTCAATCCCTTTAGCTCAAAACCAGAGTTAGCACTAACTCTAAATTAAGTGTCTAATACATAATCCTAGGTAAATTTTAACCATAAAAGCATATGTTTTGAATGTTGTGCAAACCCTGAGTTAATGTTTTATAGACCTACTTGCAAGTGTGGGTGTTTTTTTTTTTAATGTGTCATGTTCATTCATGGTGCGGTAGGTCGTCAGATCAATCTCACATGGTGGACCCTTTGGTCTGTTTATTGTTCTAGCCTGTGCTCCATGACTGGTGTGTCAAAGGCCATGGTATTTGCTATCCTGTCTATGGGATGGTGCATATAAAAGATCCCTTGCTGCTGATTGGAAAGAATAGCCTATGTGGCGGCAGCAGGTTTCCTTCCTCACTATCAAAATGGTTCTTAACCATGTGTCCGACACCAATATAACTGTAAATAAAATGTGTTGAGTGTGTCATTAAATAAAATACTTCTTCCTCTCTCTTTACTGAGTGACTAGGTTAGGAATCTAACACAGGATTAGCCCTGGATTTGAACAACCCAGTCATCATGTATATTGAATGCTTTATTACAGTGCTGTCGTCAGTCTTAAAGAAATTAAAATAGAATAGTTAGTTTAATTTACTTGGTTTAGTGTACTTATTGGATTTTTACTATTATTTTACACTATTATTATTATGTGATATTTTGAACAGGTTAGACATTGTTTTTAACCCTGCAGAAGTATTATGCATTATTTAAATAACAGATAACATGTTTTGTACTGGGGTGTAATTCATTAATTCATTGTGTAATTGTTGTGTTCAGGAACTGGCAAAGCAGATTGACGACTACACGTCTACGTATGAACCCGAAGATCAGCTGGAGTGGAACCTAGTGCTTGGGGAAATCAAAGCTTTCATTGAGGTTAGTACTGGCATACTCAAACTTCCTTTTCCTTTTTTTTGAAATTTTAAATGTTAAAACATTTCATTCCTTATAAAATAATGCTAAATCTGTTATCAGTGAAAGAATTGATCTGACAATAAAATGCCAATTAACATTAACCAAAAGACTATAATATGCCACAACATTCAGTAAAAATTGGACTAAAAAGCCTCTGCTAATTCTAAGCAGGACTCATAAATACATTTTTTTAAATTATAAAATTTCCTGATAAAAATACAGAATATGAGATTCCATTGACTATTCTTGTAACTACCACTGATGTTGAACCCTTGTACAGTAATATCTTTTTGTAGTAATTATTAATGATTGTATTAATTAAAATGTTTAACTTTCAGGCAGACAATATCATTAATGTGGTGGACGTGGACTCATCCACCATTGTGCTGTCCCACCGCCTCACCCCCCTGAACACCCCTCCGCTCGACAAGGGGACTCCTGTGTACCTCACCCTGCAGGAGATACTCATTGTCGGAAACTGCCACGAGCAGGTGGGTGTGCTGTTTTGCTTATTTACACACATCTGTGTCCGTCCTTATAAACATTAAAGTGTAGACTTTAATGATGTCAGAACTTTAACATTATGGGAACACCATTCAAATAGCATTACATTAAAGTCTGGACGTTATTAAGTGTAGATTTTAAGTTTTATAATCATAAGACCTGGTGCCTTATTTCTAAAAGAGCTTAGATAATCTTAAATGAACGTCCTATTATTGGTCCATAGCGTCAGAGATGCCAATTTCAGCCAGTGATCAGATCAAAAATATATGTTACGTGCAAAACATCACAGATTTGTGAATAAGGCCCCAGGTCATCAAAGAATGACATCATTGTGTTGTAGCTTATTTTAACAAGCATTTCCTATGTTAGCAGTATATGCTGACAGTGTCTTTTGTTTAGATTACTAGCTTCTACTAAGACAGATATTCTACTGCTGGTTAAGTTCATTGAACTGTGTTACTAGCATTTTTTTTTTATTATTATTTTTTTTTTATTGTTATTTAACGACGCACTCAACACATTTTTAATAATGGTTATATTGGCATCAGGGATATTTCAATTAGGAAAATACCTAGTAGCTACCTGACAGGGATAAATCTCAGTTCATTAAACTGTCACCGGTGTATTTTGATAAACACTCTGTTCAATAAACTGTCACTGGTGTATTTTGATAAACACTCTGTTCATTAAACTGGCAGTGGTGTATTTTGACAAACACTCTGTTTATTAAACTGTCACCAGTGTATTTTGACAAATACTTTGTTCATTAAACTGTCACCAGTGTATTTTGACAAACACTCTGTTCATTAAACTGTCACCAGTGTATTTTGATAAACACTCTGTTCAGTAAACTGTCACTGGTGTATTTTGACAAACACTTTTTCATTAAACTGTCACTGGTGTATTTTGACAAACACTGTTCAATAAACTGTCACTGGTGTATTTTGACAAACGCTGTGTTCATTAAACTGTCACCGGTGTATTTTGACAAACACTGTTCAATAAACTGTCACTGGTGTATTTTGACAAACACTCTGTTCAATAAACTGTCACTGGTGTATTTTGACAAACACTCTATTCATTAAACTGTCACCGGTGTATTTTGACAAACACTCTGTTCATTAAACTGTCACCGGTGTATTTTGACAAACGCTCTGTTCATTAAACTGTCACCGGTGTATTTTGACAAACGCTCTGTTCATTAAACTGTCACCGGTTTATTTTGACAAACGCTCTGTTCATTAAACTGTCACCGGTGTATTTTGACAAACACTCAGTTCATTAAACTGTCACTGGTGTATTTTGACAAACACTCTGTTCATTAAACTATCACTGGTGTATTTTGACAAACACTCTGTTCATGAAACTGTCACCAGTGTATTTTCACAAACACTCTGTTCATGAAACTTTGACAAACACTCTGTTCATGAAACTGTCACCAGTGTATTTTGACAAACACTATGTTCATTAAACTGTCACCAGTATATTTTGACAAACACTCTGTTCATTAAACTGTCACCGGTGTATTTTGACAAACACTCTGTTCATTAAACTGTCACTGGTGTATTTTGACAAACACTCTGTTCATTAAACTGTCATCAGTGTATTTTGACAAACACTCTGTTCATTAAACTGTCACTGGTGTATTTTGACAAACACACTGTTCATTAAACTGTCACCAGTGTATTTTGACAAACATTTTGTTCATTAAACTGTCACCAATGTATTTTGACAAACAATCTGATTATTAATCTGTCATCGGTGTATTTTGACAATCAATCTGATTATTAATCTGTCATCAGTGTATTTTGACAAACACCCTGTTTATTAAACTATCACCAGTGTATTTTGACAAACACTTTGTTCATTAAACTGTCACCAGTGTATTTTGACAAAAACTCTGTTTATTAAACTGTCACCAGTGTATTTTGAGAAACACTCTGTTTATTAAACTATCACCAGTGTATTTTGACAAACACTTTGTTCATTGAACTGTCACCAGTGCATTTTGACAAACACTTTGTTCATTAAACTGTCACCAGTGTATTTTGACAAACACTTTGTTTATTAAACTGTCACCAGTGTATTTTGACAAATACTTTGTTCATTAAACTGTCACCAGTGTATTTTGACAAACAATCTGATTATTAATCTGTCATCAGTGTATTTTGACAAACACCCTGTTTATTAAACTGTCACCAGTGTATTTTGACAAAAATTCTGTTTATTAAACTGTCACTGGTGTATTTTGACAAACACACTGTTTATTAAACTGTCACCAGTGTATTTTGACAAACACTCTGTTTATTAAACTGTCACTGGTGTATTTTGACAAACACTCTGTTTATTAAACTGTCACCAGTGTATTTTGACAAACACTCTGTTTATTAAACTGTCACCAGTGTATTTTGACAAACACTCCGTTTCAGGTGAAGTTCAGTGAGCTGACACTGGACATGTTCCGCATGCTGCAGACTCTGGAAAGGGAGCCCCAGGAAGACTTGACCAATCAGATCTACGATGCGTCCCCTGCCCCAGGGCGGCAGCCATTTGTAAGTAGGGTCTTCTGATCAATGTAATGTTTGTAATATGTTTTCTTTTCAATATCAGCAGTCCTGAAAGTACAGCGTAAGTCAAAGGTACTTACTAACAAAGCAAATAAAACTGGTTGTTCAGGGTTCTTGTTGGTTGAAAATTAAAGGAGAGGTACTGTATTAAACATAGGATATGAGGAGATAAAAGTGATGCAAAAAAGGGGGTGCACAGAAAAATACAGGAGGTATACAAAATGCAAATTGGGGCAGCATCTCTTAAATAGACCAGCAAAAACCTTGATTATTACGTTTAATTACATTTCATGAGAATGGCATGGGACATTAATTTGTTTAATTTTGCTATAATATTTTATTTTAAGCTTATAAGCAGTTTTTATTTATTTCAGAAAGCTTCTTTATTTTGTATTATCATAGTAGTAATACATCCACATCTCAAAATAAGAAAGTTTCTTTCTGCAGTTAAAGAGATTGAAGAAAAACAATTTTTTTTTTTTTTTTTTTTTTTTTTTTTTTTTTTAATTTCTATTATATTCATTTATAATTTTAGTTTGTATCCCTTTATTTGATTAAAATAGGTTTTAGGTATAATTACTTTAGCTCATCTGTTTATTTGTGTTTGTAAGCTATGACTCAGAGATTCAGTGCCATGAATAACATTGTTATTATGTTCTTATAATCTTATAACTTATTTTGAAGTTTGCTTACACATTATGCACAATATTCTTGTAGTCATTTGAGTGCAAGTACCATTGTTTCACTGGCACATGTCTTGTTTTAATTCTTCTTTTTTTCTTTTTCTTTTTAAATGCTATATTTTGTGTATTTTTTTAACATGCTCCATTTTTAATCTATCACATTCACTAATTAGTTTTAAAAGTTGAATACAAAACTTTGTTATAAATTAGTTATTGAAATATTTTTAATAGTTCATTAAAATAAATGTTCTAGGTTTCATGTACATAAAATTTAATTATTATGTTATTTATTCTATTTTTGATTATATTTTCCCATTAGTATAACCGATTTGAATAATTCATCATGTTTCTACACAATTCAACAGATGTATTTTTCTAATAAAGTTTTTAATTAAAATATACTCTTTTAAAATATTTTAATATTATTATTATATATATTTTATCTATATATCATTTTATATTTATCTTTGTAATTAAATTCTGAGCTTATCAGCTTATTGGGATTTTCTTTTTAGACGTTTATGAGACCAGGTCCATCTGGGCAGGTAATTATCAATTTCCTTGAGTCCAGATGTACATGGGCATGGTGTGTGCATACCCACTTAACATACACTACATAGCTTGCATAGAGACTTATACTCCGTGGTGGTGGATAAACCCAAGTTAGAAGTGTATTAAATGTTTGGTTTGAACAATATGAGAAACATACTAATCTCTGCATGGAAAGATATTTTTTCATTTGTGATGGACAGTTATGCATTATATTATTAGTATTGCATACAATCAGACAAATATTTGGTGTCAACCAATCCGATATGATTGATCCTAGTCTGTTTGCATGTAAAATATATATGTATTTTTTTTTTTTTTTTTTTTTTTTTTATTATTTTTTTTTTTTTATTTTTAAATAAAAAAAATAAGAATAAGAATACACAACAACAATGCCTTTCAAGTGAAAAATAATATATATTTATTTATGTTTACGAATACAGTTTGGTAGACAGTGTTTTTCAGAAAAAAAGATACATTTATCTGTTTATTAAAACATGTTAAGTTCATATTCTTTTGAGTTTTTATAGTTTTGTCATGAATAGTAGTACAGAAAAGAAAGAACAAAAATGCAAATAGCATTAGCATTGTTATAATTACATTATGTAGGGCACACTATCAGCTTTAGTAAGTAAGCAATTTTTGGATGACTAAGTGAAAAGATTGTTACAGGCAAGTTATTACAGGCAAGTTAGTCTTAAATGCAATTGAAATAAATATTTTAAAATCCTAACTGTAAATTATTACTCTCTTAAAATCATTTTGATAAGCATATATTTAAAAACAAAAATGAGGGAAGAAGAAAACAAGCATAAATAGGATTGTTAAAGGGGCGTTCTCATGCTGCAATTTATTGTAATGACATGTATTCAATTTGTCGATACAACAAAAAATACAACAAGTCAAAGTTTTATGGCCATCTGTGTTGCATACAATTTGAAATTGTGGGAATAAAATTTAAATCTCATCAACATTATTGTGGATTCTTTTAGTGAAGATGAACCGCTGGTGATACTGTTGTCATGTTTAAAGGAAAATTAAAAAAGAATTTGTTTTACATAAATATTTGATTGGTCAAGAGGTTATAATTTGTAAGTGAGAAAATAGAACTTGTTCTAATTGTTACATGTACATAACATTTAATTATTATGTTATTTATTTGTTTTTTAATTATTAGTTATTTGTCACATACAACTAAAATTGTTACTATTCCGGTGTCCTCACAGTACAGTGGTATCGTATGCAATATGTCAACATGACAAATCGCATCGTGATAATGCTCCTTAATTCAGCTGCATAATATTTTACTAATCTGCCTTACATGTGTGTGTACGCATGTGTGTATAATAATATGCATGTAATAAAGCTTGTGTGATGGTAGATATGCATAAGAATTAATCCACTATAAGGTTAAACAACATCCAGACATCATTATTATTTTGGAATTCTTTGTGATGATAAAAACAGTTTTAAAAGTATTAATCCTTATGCATAGAACATAGTATTTTTAAATTGTGCTTTTGGTATTATTTTGCATGTGTATATATTTTCTATATATTAATCTACAACTGCATTAAAAAATCCTTTAAATTCTGCACATTTCAGCCTGTTTGCTCTGTTGTTATTATGTATTGTAGATAATGATATGTGGGTATTTAGTGATAACAGGGTTAGCAGAGTTATTCCATTTGGGTTATTTTTTAACTGGCTGGAACGCAATTAATACCCGTATATGATATTGTTATTTCAGTATTTCTCAAAGGTGCAGTGGTTGTTGGAATATATCCCTTCAAGGCACACTGTCACAGATTTACAGTTCTTAAATACTGATTATAAATGGAAATTATATGCATTTGATACAACAAATCTTGTTATGGTATTGCCAGAAGTGCTTTAATAAACCATGTTAAATTGAATTATAATATGCCACACCATAGTAATCCAAATAACCATTATTTTTAAATTTATGGATCATTACCCATAAATGAAATATGGTCGTTATATAATATATGGTTACATAATGTAAAGTTATAGATTTCAAGTAATACTTTGGCCATTGAATAGGTCAGTGTTTTGTGACAGTATGTCTTTCAGGGACCTGCGTTTTAAAACCAGTGTGCATAGTGTTTAACATCTTGTACATCAGGGATTGTAGATTATTTTCCAAAATATTACCGTGAGTGAAATTATATGATCTGGCATTTATTATTATTATTATTATTATTATTATTATTATTATTATTATTATTATTATTATTATTATTATTATTATT
>JAUTBW010182220.1:0-12127 GCA_032361425.1 Peltospira smaragdina | reverse complement strand
CTTTATTAAGTCTCCTATTTCAGTGGACCACCAAGGGACTGTTCTAGTTCGTTTAGTCATTGCTGGAATTGGAATACATTTATGTGCTATATCGATAACACATTTAATTAAATTTTCATCATACTGATCTATATTATTATTTTTAACTGTTTTAATATCAATCTGTTTACATAAATCATGAAAAAGTAACCAATTTGCTTTATTAAAATTCCATTTACTTTTTTTGGTAGCAGAGTTATCCCTATATTCATCGACATTATATTTTACAAGAACAGGCAAATAATCACTGCTTAGTTCATTTAACACCTCCCACTCACATTTCGGTACCATATGGTCCGAGACAAGTGTGATATCGAGCCATGTAGTGGCATTATTCCTATTACTTAAAAACGTTGTTGAACCATCATTTAAGCAAATTAACCTATCATTTTCCATAAATTCTTCAATTACCCTGCCATTCGGACACGTATAAGGGGCCCCCCAAAGAACACTTTTACTATTAAAATCCCCCAATATAATAACATTTTTATAATTATTTATAATAGACGAAAAATGATTTGACGTCACTTGATTATGATTAGCCCCTGGGTGAATATAAAAATTAAATATATTTAAATCCTGTCCACGACCATGGATCGTTATACCACTTGCCTCTATATTTTGGTGAACTGTCTTACCGAGAATAGGTGAGTAGGAGATGCTATTATTAATCAAAAAAGCTAGCCCACCCCTTGTTGTATTCCCTTCATTAGTTAATAATGTATCATACCCATTAATCTTAACATTGTTATTATTAGTTAAATTTTCCCTTTTTTTTACTAATTAGCCATGTTTCTTGTATGCATATAATATCTATTTTAGGGTTAGAGTTCAAGACAAAAGCCTTAAGCTCATCCCCATGCCCTTGTGAATTAAGTCCATTGGCGTTCCACTGCAATAGGGTTAGCCTTTTAGTTATATTATTGTGGGGATTGACCTTAGGTATCACTGTGGGAACATTGTCCATAGTGCCCTGAACTATTTGTATATTCAGTCAATAGATTGACTCAATCTACCTGTTCCTCTGGCGCTACGGTGCAATATTTCCCCCACTGATACCTCTTTGTCAAGAGAAACAGGCAGTGTTAATTTGTACCTCAAGAATGTACCACCTGTAATCAATTCTCTTGGGATATTGATCCCAAGTGTGTGCTCAATGAGGTCGCATGTATTTGTTACGGCAGCTAATAATTGTGGGCCATTTGGTTCATTATCATAAGTCCCCTCTGGCCCCCCACTGATGAATACCCCTATGAGAATCCTGGTTAAGCCAGACATTGCATTACCATCTTTTACTTTTTGTTTTATAGAATTATGTTGAGTTGTTTGAGTGTTGTGTACATCACACTGTATAATATGAGACTGGTTATTGGATGTTTGTGTATTGTTCCATGTATGTATTTTTGGTGTATATTGTTATGTTTTACTAACGTTTTGATTTTGTGTTTGTTGTTTTGATTGTGGTTCCAAACTGTTATATTTTTTAGACAAGAAGCGCATGGCCTGTTTAAAGGCCCGGCAGGTCTTGTCATGTGTAGGGTGACTACCTCCGCAGTTGGCACACCTAGTTGGCCCCTTACACATGCTATTCCTATGGTGTGACATTCCACATTTGTAACATATATATGGGTGTGCCGATCTACATTTTTTTGTTGAGTGTCCCCATTTTTGACAATACCCACATTTAGAGGGTGAAATTTCAAATGGGTGTAAGCTATATTCCCTTCCCTGAATAGAAATGCTAGCCGTTTCAGTGACATCTCCTAGGGCAATTTCTAAGAAGTTATTGCTCCAGGTTGTCACTTTTGCAATGTTAAGATTAGGATTGTCTTTTCGTATATCGTCCAGAATATCCTGATCCCACATTAGTGTCTTGTAAACTTTAACCACTCTAGTGAGTGGGTCAGTTAACGAGTCACTTCCTGCCTTGGCTGACTGTTTTTTCCTGTTTTGTGTTATGAAGGGTGCTTGGGGCTGGGGGATTTTATTGTTTGGGATTGGGTTTGTGCAGCAAGGCACCACGAGAAACACCCAGGGCGCTGCGCCCCATCTCATGGCGGCAGAGAGAGAGAACAAATCTCGACCTGCATGTTGAACAATCAAGCTCAGAATGTTGATAATTGTACAGGGAAAAGGGAAACGTATTTACGTGTCCATATCCTTTCAAAGTTTCGGACACGCCTGTCACGAGATCAGCGTCCGGTTTCCCGGTCACTATCCTCGTGACAGGTTTGAACAGTCATTAACTATCATTTTTATTCAACACCTAGCATAGTTAGGAATAGTTACTTGACAGTCATGAATGATTTTAAAAACACGCTCAAGCAATTACTAATGCAATATTACTATGGAGTGTCTGTGGACGAATTACGCTATACTTTGACATCAGATATTTTGCTAATGTGATATTTCATTTTCATTAAATCCATAAATGAAAGCTGATCGTCGGCAGATCTGCCACTGGTCACTTACCTGCTATAGTGATACATTTGTGATACACTTAGGTCAGTTGCAGATACAGTGCTTGTTTCAGTTAATGTCTGTACAGTAGCTTATCTCTGTTAGCTGTAATGCAGGAGTTGTAGAATTTCTTCATAAGGACAGTAGATTTTGAAGATTCACCAGTCATGCTAAAAGGAAATTGATTATTATTTTGTAAATGGTAGCCAAAGTGTGAAAATAATTGGCATTGCAGCATTGGGCTATCATATTCCATAAATGGAAATTCTTTAGCCAATATTTAATTTTTTTTCGCCTTTGGCAAACAGCAGCGCGAGCCCTGAGTGGAATTTGTCAGTTGTAGAACTAAAATAATGGAATATCAGTAGTAAACTGATTTATAATGTATAATTTAAGAAGTAGACAGATTTTTTATGTTTTATATTTCATCCAGGTATAAGTAGATTTAAAGTAGTTTATGTGATGACCAAATAAAGCTTATTGTTACCAGCGGTTACCAGAAATAGATGGTAACCTGTGTTAGCAGAGTGTGTTGGAGATGCTTCAGAAAACAGCCAATAGGAAAAAAAATGTGATAAAATATTGTGCAGACGCATGTTATGCATTTTCTTGTCATTGTCGTACACACATAATATTGACAATTTCATATTAGACATAGACATACAAGTCAATCCATTGTTCTTTTTCCTTGTTGTGAAGATATAAATGTTTTTGTTTCACAACATTTAGCGAGATATTTTCCATTGATGTTTGTACATATGTAACACAAAGTGCTATCAGACTTGGATTATTTATTGTGTATATAAATATTGTACAGAAACAGGCCCATCCGTTAAACTAGCCCAGAACGGAATTTCCATCATTACATTACATGAGATAGCAGTTACCTTTTTGTCTCTGTTTCTTTTATTATAGAATCTGACTGTTAGAAATTGTACTGAAATTCAGACTGAATGTAATTTTAAAATTACATTGTTGTTTTTACCATATTTTAACACTGGTTACTAATACAACATACAAGCACTACAGTACCTGAATTACACTTGTTGACCTTTGCTATCAAGGGATATCGTCAAACGCTAAATTCAAATTTCGCCATTTTGTTTAAACGAGGAGGGTCTCCCTGTGAAAGAACATGTACTAACATATAGCATTTGTATGTGACCTAGATAGCGATAGTAGCATAACGAGTCTGGTGTGGAACATACCAGTTAGACATCACATGACTTGGTCGTCTTTTCTAAATGTTTAAATAATAAAAATATTCTCGACATAGTAACTTTAACTAATCATGTGGCATTCCAGATGACGACGCACTGCTCAGTTGATACAGAATGCTGTTGCTCATAACAATTTTTTAGGTTTGTTCCATTTTTGTTCTGTTTAACGCAGACGAGCATTATGCGATGTTATGTTAACAGGGGAGACTGTTTCAGTGATAAATTGTTTGATTAGTAATACCTCAGCATAATTGTTACATTAGTAACATAAATGCCATATCCATAGTCTTGTTTATAACATGCACACACTCATTCATATTATATAGTATACAGTACATTGTTTTTTTAATTCTTTAAAAAAATGTTTCATAGGCCTATTTTATTTTTTATAAATTAAAAATTATGTATATAATTATATATAATTTTTTATGTTTTTTTTTTTTTTTTTTTTTTTAGGTAGGAATTTTTGTTTGTTTTAAAGAAGTGATGTCAAACATAGAAGTTAAACATGATTATTGATGCTTAAGATTTTGTTCACGTGATAAACTTCTTTAAAAAAAATATATTACCACTGTTCACCTGCATTACTACAATCGACTCAACATCCATGTTATCATTCATTTTTCGCAAGTATTTTGTTATCTCAGGTCTCATAATATTGTTTATTTACACATAAGCATATATTGTTTTCCATGAAAATGTGATCACCAAATGTGCCCAATTGTCAATAATAATTTGACAGTGTTTTGCAGTATTACCAGCAATATTCGTCCACCCAAACCATCATACATTTACATACGCATCTTCTTAGGAACTGTACATTACGCCTACATAGCCTAGTGGTATACACATCTGCCTGACACATGTTCACTCTGAGATCAATCACTGTCAGGTAGCCACTAGGTTTTTCCAATAAAAATATTTGTATAACTGTTAATAAAATGTTATGAGTGTGACGTTAAATAATTTTAAAACAAATTATTCGTATCTTTAAAACAGTATTTAATAGAAGTAAGCATTGTCACTTATGTAATGTCTTTTTGGACAGTTTTTTTTTATTTAACCTCAGCAATTTTGTATTTTAAAGGGATTATCTGGAGCTTCTGTCAGCAAATATTTCTTGATCAGTTGTCTATTCGAGGACTAACATTGTGAGCTGACAGTATTTTTCAGTTCATATTTCCCTTCCCCCTCCCCCTCCCCCTCATAATTGAACAGGTATCTCACTGTAATTGTTTTCTTCAGTTTTAAACAAGATAAAATTTGAGTTGTACAATGTTTAATCTACTATATACCTTTTTAATGACAAATAAAATGCAATCAATATCTGTTGCTGATTATTAAACAAGCATTAGTAACTGGAAACATTTAACAATGACAGTGAACTTGGGCTGCATTCTCCTGATATTGCATAATTATAATATAATAATGGATGTAATGCTCTATTTATTGCATGGTACTTTATTCCATAGTTGTGGATGTGTATTAGAGTCTGATCTACAATCATGGAAAACATTACTGGTTTAGAACAAAAAACAACCACCATAAATTACTATGATACCGTTTTGATATTCAGTGTTTTTAACCCCACTACCCCACTTTGTCGTCTACATTTTCATGTATACTGATATACATCTATTAAGACAACGAATGGTATTTTAATAAAATGGTTATATTTATTGATTTTGTACTTCAATATATTTTTTATTCTCTTTAAAATAACTTTATAGAATGTTATGCAGATATAAATCAGACTTAATATTAATCAGATTCCAAACAATACTGAAAAAAATTGTAGGAGTTTGACAGTGTTCAAAGTATTGTTTTTAAATCACAGGATCTTCTAACAACACATATCTATATAATGTACATATATAAAGTATTATATGTATATGTTGTTAAAAGCCCCTGTGATTTGAATACCATGCATATATTATGAATTTTGACTTAATTTTATAGCTAATCTGTAGAAAAACTTTCTTTACCTAGAGTAAAATACCTTGAACAGTCCAACACTGGGATCTCGTTTATTAGACACTTGCAAATACTATGTCTATGTAAACAGCCAGCAGTAGCTACATAGGACAGTTGTAAAGTCTAGGGTTTTTAAAAAATAAAACAATTTTATAAGAGTCTAGAACATACCATTTTAAAATAAAAACACTGCCACTGCCAATAACATTCTGCAATGCATTACATTATTTGTAAATGCATTTTTTTTTTTTTTTTTTACACAATATCTTGATATCAGTAAATATTGTTTTCTGTGATCTCAGTGTGTATTATGATATTGTGAATTTGATGGGTTAAGCATCTTTTGAATGGTCACATGACATTAATCTCATTTGTGAGTGGATGATGCATTGAGCTGATTTGACATTGATAGGTGATAACTCAAGTTTCATTGGATGTTGCTAAGTGATAAAATGTGATAATCATTGCCAAAGACATTCCTGTAAGGAAATGTTTCTGACTGTAAAAGAATGTAAGGTGATTTTGACTGGTTAGTCTTCCTTTGAATGAAATAAATTATAAGGAATTCTTAACTCGTTCATTTTGTTTTGTTGTATATGATGTATGTTGTCTAAATATTGAATGAAATGGTGGTTATAATTAACAAAAATGTTGATCAACTTGATATTTATTAATTATTTTGTAATAAACAAAATTGATATACATTTGTTTCTTTGTTCTTTCTTTTTTCTCCCCTCTCATGGATGGACTGTTGGCTATGAACATCCCTTTGTCATGGGATTTTATGTACATATTAAATGCATATTCATCTTGTACATTTATTTCAAATTGTTTTGTGTGCACATTAAGAAATGTGTATAGCACACTTGTTCTGGCCATATACTTTAGGAATTGAGCAGTTAGTAGAAAGAAGGTCTAGTCTGCTGTATACATACTCAAAGAACCTTTAAAAACCATGTGGGTGGGAGCTGCCGCAGGAACACAGAGACAAACCTAGCACTCAACTTCAATATTTGATTTCGATTGTTTTCAAACGCATATTTACATCGTATAAACTGCCATAAATATATAATTATACTTTCTCAATCTCAGTTCCCTTTTATTTTACTCTATGAAAAATGAAATTGCTGCTTTAATTATCATATTTACACGTGTTTGGAAATATGGAGTTATCTCCCTTAGTATGGTCTCCAAAAAGAAGAAGAATTTGGTAAAATCTGTCACAAGATTTCGGAAGATGCAACAGTTTGCATAATGATTCCTTGGTATATAGTCAAACACTATGCGCACAAACATTCCAAGTTTACCACGGGGACAGCTGCTCTACTTCTGTGTACCCTTGTGTTCTACAGGTTTGTACAAATTAAACGTGATGACGACCGAATTGATATTTTCTGGGTGGACTGTCAAATGCAAAAGCGAGTCTCAGCACTAGCTCAGCTTTCATATTTTGACAATAATTTAGTTTTTGCAGACGATGAGAACTACCTGTGCTAATTGTGATAACATATGGCAATAATAAACTATGTGTGTGAGGCCTGATTTTTATTTTATTTTTTATTTTATTTTTATTGTATCGTTGAGGCCATTAAATGATTAATATAGAAGCAGCTTGTTTCCTTTAGTTTCCTGGCATATTTCCTTCTTATTCACTATTTTACAACACGTTTACAAGGGATCTGCATATGGGATAGTTGCACAAAATGTCATCTTCCGACCAGGTATGGATTTCATTCTTGGAAAGACATAAGAAACTGTAATTTGAAAAAAAGTTTTTTGTTGGATTTCATTAATATGATAATAAAGGTAAAACATTATTCTGTTACATTAATTGTTAGGGTTATAATGCGCACATGTAGAAGCGTTTTTCTGTTAATATACCAGACAACAAGTATTACAGGAAACACCTTTTTCTAATGCTCAAAAGGCTATTGAATAGTTAGGTTTTTGATTTTTGTTTAGTTTTTTTGCAGTACCGGGTATTGTTAAACATTAATCAGGGTTGGAAAAATCTCATGCCCGGATCCAAGGGCTACCAGATTTGAATACTGGGCAACCAGTTACACTCATATAAACACTCATGCCATATGTCCGGTGGGCTACTTTAATTCTTTATCAGATTGAGAATAAACTTTAAATAAATAGGGGCTTTTAACAGACTCTACAATATGTGATAGATTTTACAATACATGATAGATTTTACTCTATAGAGGTTGTGTTTGTGTTTTTCAGCTATGTCAGAGTGTTCCTGTTTGTGTGGGCCTTCATCTTCGGCATGGCTATCTCATACTTCCTCATCAGGTACTGTACTAGAAGTAGTTAGCTCTGTTACTGTAGATTGGAGTAATATTATTATTGGAAAATATTAGCAGATCCTAAAAAGGAATTGAGTAAACAGGAATAAAGCAGCAAATAATGTACAACTCATTTTGACATTTACAACCTGTAGTCTCAGTGCAGTGGTTTGTAAACTTGTTATAAACACTTAGCTTATAAGCTCAAGGTTATATTTAAATTCAGTGTAGTTATGTAATTAATATTTCAAGATTTTAGATTTTTATATACTGTAACCAAAACTGCGAATACAAAGTATTGCGACATCAGCTTCCAGAAGTGTTGTTTTAAGCCAAAATGGTATCTGCAGAGTAAAGTGAGAAATCAGACCACATGTTTTTTAGCTTAATAGAAAGCCAACGTTCAGTGCACAGAAAAGACACACAATTTATTCTATAACCTATCTATTTTTTGTTGTTTTCTTTATGTCTTTGTGCTTTATTTTTTTAGTAATCATACTAGGGTGAAAATAAAGTATTGCGATGGTTAGTTCATCGCAGTTTTCGCAGTACTTTGTTTCTCACAAAACTTTAGTGATCGACAGTATTTTTTTTTATTCTTAGAAACCCATTAGGCCATGTCTCATTTCAACCAGTGCTCCATGACTGGTGTAACAAAGACTGGTATGTGCTGTCCTGTTTGCGGGATAGTGCAGATACAAGATCCCTAGCTGCTTATCGGAAAGGCTAAATTATGTTGCAGCAGTGGGTTTTGTTTCTATCAAAATGGTCCTATCTTAATATGTCTAATGTCATATAGTCATAGATAAAATGTGTTGAGATATGAGTGTATTGTGAAATAAACACTTTTTCTTTCTCACTTTTATGCTTATAAATAAAAGTTTGATAATTTTGGAAAATATATCTTTATCCTGAAACATACCTAGATTTCCAAAATCACATAAACAAAATGTTACTAGAAGATCTAAACACATACCGTACATATATTACATGTTTGTCTCTTATGAGTATGATTGAACCTTGTAATTCTTTGGTGGAAGTATGAAAATCCTTTTAATATGGTTGGGTGGGGTTTTGGGGTACCTTCACTTGCAGTTGTGACATCGAACACCAATTCATTTATGGGTATTTGTATTGAAAATAATGCTAAAACTAAAAGAAAATCTACAGTTCAATATTTATATGGGTACTCTGTTGTAATGTTTTTATGTTATTGTTTCACTTCAGCCCAACCACTCTTATACCGAACCTTTTACCCATGTACAGACGACAAAAAAAAGTGAGTAATTACTTTCACTTTTAATTTGAATTTGAAAATATTTTAAAACCAATTTTCATTCACTGCTAACAAAAAACATTAAAATGAAAGAAAAATCATCAATACATGTTATTTGTTTAATGTTATTGATTACTTTTGAAACACTGGTTGCAGATGTAGGAGAGATTATTTTTGAAACACTGGCTGCATATGTAGGAGTAACATGACTGATTAAGAAATCTGGTAACATTTGGTTGATAGAGGTTTATCTCTCTGTTTCAGTCGTCTGCACTGGACAGTGAGTTGACCCTGCTGAAGTCAATTTGTACAGTCTGTGGACAAAGGAGATGTCCAAGACACAGGTATATTCATGCATCTCTTTATCCGTCTATCTCCTCTCTGTCTCTGTCTTTTTCTCAGTGTGTATGCCTGTCTCTCTTTCTGTTTGTGTCTCTGTGATATCTGCTATCCTGTCTATGGGATAGTGCATATAAAAGATCCTTGCTGCTAATCGGAAAGAGTAACCCATGAAGTGGTGGCAGCGGGTTTCCTCTCTAACTATCTACATGGTCCTTAACCATATGCCTGACACCATATAACTATACACCAATGTGTTGAGTGCATTGTTAAATAAACATTTCTTTCCTTCCTTTCTCTGTCTCTCTCACTCTCTCTGTATCTTGTTGTGTGGGTGTGGGGGGAGGAGGTGTTTCCCTTGTTATGATCTTTCTTTATGAGTCCAACATCAGAGAAATGTTTATAACACATTGAATGTTATTATTATTACTATATTTTTAAATCTTTGCTTTTGTGCCCGTCTGTCCATTTTTGTCATCCAAAGTCCACCATCTGAATATAACACACTGGGAAGTTCACAACCATGAGAAACTGCTGAGTTTACGTTCTGTTGATAATGGACAACATATTGTTATTTTTATTGATTATTTTTATAAATAAAAAATATTTTAATTAGAAATATATTAAGATATTTGTCTTACTGTTAAAATAATGGATAAATAATTATTTTAATTTCAGACCCGAGTTGAATATCTTGGCGTTCCAGCCGTGGACGAATCTGGAGATAAGGCAGCGAGTAGACGAGGCACTGGATGAGGTAATACACTAGCTATATTTCTGGTATATATTGTACCAAATCATGTGACTGACAGGTCAAAGTTGAAGGTAGTCCGTCAAAATTATAAGGAGAAATAGCAATTAGAGCTGTGATTAGTGGATACATGTCAGTTTGTTTATTTGTGTAAATAGCGTAGCATTCAGCCTTCAGTTGGTCACCTTTTATTAGTTGATTTATTATTACACCGGTGATAATTGGTAGTTTTTGACCCCAGGGGTGGCATTAAAAATTGCATCAGACATTTTGTGTGAACTGGATGGTTGCCTCTATGAATTTCCTGTAAGTTCATAAAATGTTATGTGAAACCATATTTGCATATTAATGAATGGGAGGGGCAACACTCACTGTGGGTATACTGCTCTGACAGCTTGATACATTACTTCTGTTAATTTTATTAAGAAACATTAGTATTGCGGTCAGTGTCATTCGATTTGGTTCAGTGACACTTTCAATGACAAGTATGTTTTTGCATTGATTCTGTTGATTCGGTGACTCCCAGCAAATAGTTTCTTGTTAGCTCAAATGTGTACAGTGATTCTTTCAAATTAAAATAAATATATGCAGTTTGAAACTTAAATAAAAACTAAATAAAGCTAGTACTAAATTTTATTTAGGGGAAAACCTTTTTTAAATATTTCCATTTAATAAATACCTAAATTTTAATATTAAAATAAGAAGAAGATTTTTTGGTAGATGTATGTGTAAATATTAGAATGATTCATACACACAGTTCATTTGCATGGGATTGTTAGCAATAATGTTTTGGATAGATATTTAATATAGATATATAAATAGTTTTTATATGTTCTGTATTAATTAAATAAATTTAAACCATTGAAATGTATAATGTATATGTGAGTTTTTAACTTTTTTTAGAGGATTTCTATCTAGGTTACTGTATGTTTAATCTATGTTTTGAATTTCTAATTATTTTCCAGTTCTTTAGCATTGTGCTGAAGGAATTTGTCTACACTTGGTACAAGTGAGTGATGATTTACACAAAGCATTTGGTGATGTGGAAATGCTTTGTCTTTCATTGGGAGATTTTGTTTTAATACTCATCACTTCATATAGTATGATCAAAATGTTGTAGAAAGTAGGATATAATGAAATAATGGGCCAGATATATAATGCAGTTTTTTTTTTGTTTTTTTTTTCATAACGAGATATCTTTGTACCGTTTTCTATTACATTCTTTGTAAATTTGAACTTTTTTATCTTTATGATCTTTTTAGACATTTGAATATGAATAAAGAAGTAAGTGATGCACAAATGTGTAGATATCCATTTGTTGTAAAGTATTAAGTAAAAACAACAACCAGTATTTAATTTCCCGTTTGTCTGTAATTTTCTAGATACGTTTATTTCTTATAGTTTTATTTGTTTTGTTTTCAGAGATTTGAGCACGGACGAGGAGTTTGTTGATGAACTGAGAACCAATTTCCGATTTCTTGCTGCTGTTTTCTTGAGGAGAGCTCAGAAGGTAATAAACAGTCTGTAAATCATAAGCTTGAAGTTCACTTCTTTTAAATTTTAACTCAAAGTTAGTTATGCAGTCGTTCATATATTAAACAACTCTATTGAAACAATACGTAATAATTTTAATGCTTCATAATGTCTTCTTTCATCTTAGTGATGTTGCAACATGGAGTTCAATGGTACAGGGTTTGTACAGGTCATGGAAAACCTGGAAAGTCATGGAATTTGTAAATGTCATTTTCCAGGCCTGGAAGGTCATGGAATTTTG
>JAUTBW010182109.1:0-11065 GCA_032361425.1 Peltospira smaragdina | reverse complement strand
ACAAAAAAAAAAAAAAAAAAAAAAAAAAAAAAAAAAAAAAAAAAAAAAAAAAAAAAAAAAAAACCTTAGTGTTTCATGAATAATAAAAAGGAGAAAGAAATAGCTATAATATGTAACATGTTTTTGAATAAATGGCAGCAGTACATGGTTCTAATGATTGGTAAATTAATGTGTGGGTGGGTGTATGTGAGAGAAAGAGATAAAGATTTATGTCTATGTATTCTTACACACTTTTATTTCATAAGTAATGAAAGGAAATAAAATATACATTAGTAGTCAGACACATTAATTAATAGTAACATGCATTTAACAAATTGTTCTATTTTGTACAGTTTGAATTTCGATTAGTAATATACAGACCTTTTGTTTGACACCTAGTAGCTAATTTATTTCTTAATGCTGGATGTTGTTAATGATTCATTCATTCATTCATCATTCATTCATTTTAATTTTAAGTAATCACATTATGGCTGTGAATTGGTGTAATTTAAATCTGTGCTTAGGCCTGCTGTAAGTAATCTTGTAACACATTTCACTGTTAACATATTACCATAATTAATTAGAAGCCGTGTTACAAAATATTTCACCAGCATTGCAGAAATACTTCACTTATGTAATGGGATTGAAATAGTTTTCTTGTCCACTTGGTAATCGCAATCCCATTATACTGTAACGCCTGCCATGGAGCTAAACATGCATTGACAGTCGCCCATATGACCAAGTGAACTTCTGTATGTACGGAGAACCCACAAATCTGACCCAAGGGCTTGTCCAGGACCCTCAAACAAAGACCCAGCACTAATACCATCAACTGTAACACTACAAACAGACATGGTTTGGTCTAAGATGATCGTGGGTTTGGTGTGTACCTAATTCAGCAAGTCTGTACAGGTGGATCAAGTCGTACAAAAGAACAGCTTGTAATTGCTTGCTTTGCAGGCTGATCATCTCAAGTTGGATTCAGTTTCAGAGCTCGACCTGAATTATAGCAAGTCACGATTCTGCCATTTTCAGCAATGTTGTGTTTGTAAGAAAATTCCAAAATTTCACATGTTTGTATATATTGTCAACATCCTGTATGATATCTTAGAATTAGTGTATGATATCATATGGATACATATTTCATTTAATGAATTGAGCATAATAAATGTGTTTGTGACATCTTCAGAAGCTAATACATCGTACAGTAAAATTTTCTAATTGTGATTATCTTAAAAGTACTCACACTTGGTATTTGTGCAAAATATGCATATATAATTATATGGATGCACACAAAAAAACACACACAAAAATAAGCAAAAACAATAAAATCTACCAGAACAACTTACAACTTAGTATCAATCTGTTCACAAAAATAAGAACACAATTTCACACCAAAAGAAACACCTTAGCAATCTTAAAAAAAAAAAAAAAAAAAAAAAAAAAAAAAAAAAAAAAAAAAAAAAAAAAAGGTCATCAGTATTTCTAATCATGTGTATTTTATGTGTGAGGGTAGGTTGCCATTGAGCTCTGCTAAACGTGAAATAGTGCTGAAAAAGCAGTAAAAACATGAATGGTGGTGATAAAGATCACTGACTTCTAGTAATTAACTGTTGTCTAAAAATGAACAGTCATTAAATCTTAACCATGTACTTTATACAGCCAGTTATTTAAATTGGTGGACAGATACATAGGATAGTCAAGTAATTTATTATTAAACACAGGCAAGATTCATTACTTGGATCGTGTTTGTATTTTTAGATACAAGGTTATCTTGTGGTTGGTTTTTGTTTGTTGGTTGGTCATTGGGCTATTTATTTTTTAATTAATTAATTAACATGTTGGTATATTTTTGGGGTTTTTTTGTATTTTTTAAAATTATTTATTTATTTATTTATTTATTTATTTATTTATTTATTTATTTATTTATTTATTAAAAACAAATTAATGGCTAATGATGTTTAGACTTGGGCCACAAAGTAATTACGAAATTTCTGTGATTTTAAACATAACCAGTAAATCTTCATGTCTTTTGACATTATGGCAAGTAATATTTGGAATATTTTTAGCAACCTTGAAAATCAGTTGTTAAAATCATCATACAGGATTTTTATGAAGACCATAACATATCCTTTGATTTGATGACTGCCTCATACACTATTACACATAATCACACTAACTCACACACAACATATAAACACATAGACACACACACATTTTATATAACAGCCTCACACACACACACACACACACACACACACACACACACACACACACACACACACACACACACACACACACATTATATGATATATAATTATATGTTGTTGCGTTCTGAATGAGTGCTTGCCAGTGGTGGTTCTTGCGTGGTTATTGTGAGGGTTTGCAATCACAGGGTGCCTGTCTTTTGTGTGCACCACAGACCATTGTGATCATAATGACTCGTTGTCAGCTAATACGGGTCTTTAGAGGAAATATCTTTCTATAGTTAATGATGAATTTGTCTTCAACGAACAGACATTTCTGTTTGATGGTCTAAACATTATTGTCCATGAAACTAGGTTGTGAGTTCTCTAGTCTTTGTGCCTGGAGTAGATGTAGGTCCAATTTCGTGGCTTTTAATATTGCGGTAAATTCAATGGAGCATAGGGGAAAATAGACAAAGTAAAGGGGGATGCTTTTTCATGAATATAAATTATAACAAGGGGGTGGGGAGGGGAGGATCAAATAAAAATGAGCTTCAGGGGGAGTGTGTACATGAACAGGTTTTTCATAAGATTGTTTGAGAAGGTCTGCAGTGGGATTTAATTACAGTTAAATGAATTTCATTTATTGGTGTAAACTTGAAACGTTCCCGCCAAAAGCCAGCTCTACAGAGGGTCTGAAACACCTTGTATGTCTGTCTGTAATTGCCTCATGCTTCAAACTTTTCCTGCTAACAGCAAATTAGAAACCTGATCTGACATTTTCTCATTTTATTTGAAATCAACTACTCATAACCAAATCTGGGATTGGCTTTTAAAAGTTCACACTCAATATGCCTGCAGTCACAAATTAACTTTTAGAAATTCTTTCTAATCATTAATCATGAAAAAGTCTGGTACGAGCCTGACTGTCCCATTCTGTACCATACCCGAGGGTAAAATTTAGATGACTACATCCCTATCAGAGGTTGTGATCTAGGGTTCATGCAAATGTAGAATTGTTCAGGTGAACAGTGATAAGATCGGGCAACAGGCTAAAAGCACTGCAGCAATTTTCTATAGTTTTTCAAGCACCTATTGTTGTTAATGCTATAGTTTATGGAGACCTGTCAATGATATCTTCTTATTTTTCAAATTACTGAGGAGTGTTCGATCTTACAAAGAAAAATTACAGCTATTTACTTTCTAAATGCATTAAATCTATTCAGTGAAGGTTGTTTTTTGTTGTGTTTTTAAGGGTTTTAAAAAAAAAAAATTCTGTTAGTTGTTTTGGGGTTGTTTTTGTGGGTTTTTTTATTGTTGGGTTGGTTTTGGGGTGTTTTGTATTTTTTTGTTTTTTTAAAATGTATTTAAATATGGCATGTGCTTATATATTTTATTATTGGTAGTTGTGATATACATTAAAAGGAAAATGGATAAAAGCTTGTGAAAGTGAATGTAAATTAAATAAAATAGAAATGTATACATGTACATATTAAAGATAACTTATCTCATATTGTGTTAATCCCCTCTCTGAAAGCAACAAACTATTTTTATATATAATAAATTGTAAGCATGACTGATTAAATAGGCCGTGTATCTGTCATAAGATGGGCAATTAGATATTATTACTACACAAAATAAATGTCTTTTTATTTTTACCTGCAGGCATTTTCATTTCCCAGATTATAAAACAACTTTCAGCAGTAGCGGTATGTTACATACACCGAATGACATAAATATTATAATGCTATGAAATGGCAGTTATATTAAATGTTTAGGATGATAGATATTCTAAATCAGAATATTTGCGGTAATAATAATAATTAAGAAAAATGTATAAAGGAATTATATAATTTTATGAAAGAAGACTACAGAAATGATTTTATTGTTTTAATTTGTTTATATAATTTGTACACACATTATTACTGTAGGAGTGCAGTGAATTATTTATATTCATTGAAGTTCCAAATTACCTTTCAATTTATTTACAAAGTTTTTATACATTTAGAATGACAGCCAAGTCAAGACATGGTGTATTATGTTTTAGTTCAGTCGAAAGAGCAACAACATATGGTTTTGTTTTGGAAACATAGCCGAAGAAAACCCCATGAATGTTACGCTGAATTTCATTTATTGGCAGTAGAAAGTTAAGTCTGTAATAACTTCAACTTTGGTTTCAGTAACAGGAAATGGGGCATAATTGTTTCAATCTTGCAAACTAAACCCCTAAGTATCAAGTAATGTAGCAGACATTTTATCTACGTTTTGTCAGTAGCAGTCAGACGGGTTTTGTCAAAACAAATTTCAGTTTGGCTACAGCTATCGCAAGTTAAATAGAAAATAACTCCAAATTCCTGCAAATTGGAAAAAAACATGATACGATTGTAAATAGAAGTTGTTTTCTACATGCATGACTGAAATTGGTCTGGCAGTGCCTGGTTGTAAATATGCCTTTCTGTTCTTGCTTACCAATATGGTACAGTTCATGGAAACTGAAGTATTCAGGAATGCTTTAAAGTAGTAACAGTTAGCTGTATATTTGAATGCAATATTTAAAACGGGTTTATTAAAGGTTTTAAAGCAAAAATGCTGGGATGTATATAAGCATGACAATTGAATTAATGTTATATAGTAACATTACTAATGTTATAAGTATTTTTTTAGTCTGATCATATTTTTAATGGTTATTTGGACCACGATATTTTCTGGTCTGACAAAAGAAATAAATAAATGGGTCTTCCTTGTGGGATAAATCAGATGACCCATCTATATACATGATATTGTAAAGCCAGAGATTCAAGAATTTACCTAAATATGACTTTCCATAAAATTAATAAATATGAAAATCCATTTGCCATCCTTAAAATTCACAGTAAATTTGTAATTTTTTGGTGGTTCAAGTTTAAAAGTCACTGACCTTAGGCATTGGGCCACCATATTCTAGAAACCCTTGTAAAGCATTGACCTGACTTAGTATTATTTTCTGTGGACATGCTTCAGCATCGTGAGTGACTGTAAGACCACTGGGCTGTCCCAGTTTCATCTAAATTGGACGGTCTGTCAGTGAAATCTATTGACAATCTGTGAATGACTGAATGCCGCCAATGTCAGCACATGTTGCTGGCCCCAAAGGGCACTTAGAACTTCAATTTACTTCATTGTTACCTGTCAGGCGGGTGTGTGTGGTATGAGAAGCCTGTCTGTTACTTGTGAACAAGTGGCTTCATAACAGGACTAATTGATAATGCAGATTGGCTGGGTAGAAGGGTGTCGGGTTCGAAGACTTTTTAATAAGAAAGATAAAGGGGTGTTTGTATAGTGACAGCTAAATAATAATAATTAATATAATGACATTTTTATGATCATTTTCATAAATATTTGAGAGAAAATGAGGGAAATAACACACTACTGTTATAATAAGTATGGATTTTCTGATTCTAAAGAAATTTGTTAATGACAAATATTTATTCTAAATTTCACTATCTCAACAGTCATTGATCTGTATTTCCTTTAAGCCTATTAGTTTGACGTTATTTTCTACAAAATCTTTTATAGTATCAGGTTTTCTTTTTACTATTTTAGAAAACACTTTTAACCACACTTCTTCAGCTTTCTTCTTCAGTCACGTTTATCATCCCCATCGTTTTTTTGTTGTAACGAGCCATACCCTTGGTGAGGCTTAGCACCTAACAGATTTTATACAACTCTGTGTCCGTGTTAGGTTACTAGTATCCTATCGTCTTTGTTAACCTAAAGCTTTTGTCAACCATGAGTTGTCTAACAGCAGGAGGGTTTAACAGAAGAAAAAAATTCATAAAGATTTATGAATTGCTTTCTGGGCCACTGGTTTCCGTTCATACAATAACTATAATACTTGTGTGTATATATTGTTCACCGTGATGCTTCTTTATGAGTATGTAAATGTGTAATATATTAATGCATATGTAGTACCTGTTTATTGTAATTTTAATTATTAGGATCATAGACCTTCCAAAGAATATATTTTTAGTAGTACAAAAATGTCGTTTACAAACACGGTGAGATATACATGTAGGTATATAATATTTGCCTACAAACACACCATGTCACTATATTATAATATAAATGACACTCTGTTATATTTATGAGAAGTGTAAAGTTAATGTTGTATATTAAAACGAGTGTTTATCTTTAGATGACGATATGTCCTTGTTTTGGAAATAATAGCCTACAAGTACCCGATAGTGTATACAATTTATATGTAATACCTATGTAATAGTACTATGATTCAACATATACTGACTTGTAGATAATACAGTTTCTGATACATACAGGTATGTTTTTACCGCCTATAATTCACTCTTACAAATAGAGCTCGTCTTGAGCACATTCATGGGAAGCAGACATCGGTAATCCAGTTATTATCATCAGCAAAGTCAAATTAAGCCCTTCAGAAAGAACTGGCTTCAGTTATTATGCATTTTTGTTACAAAGTTAGTATCTTTAGTGTATCCTCCCTCTTTTGAAGTTGTACATTCATGAGCATTACTAAGAAAAGATAGACATCATCTTATAAATATGTAGATTATATATTTTTTTGTAAAAGGAGTTACTGTGGTTGTATATATTTAATTTCATCTTACAGTTCAAGGATTCTTTCCTGGGTATAAACCTCCAACCTCCAACCTAGAACAGTGAATAGGAGATTTTGTTAACTGTGATTTGCTAGAGAAAGAATAGATAGTGTTTTGACCTTTTACAAAAATAAAATACAACCTTGAAAGGTCAATAATTCATACAAAAAAAGTGGCTGCTTAAAATAAAATGGTAATATTTTCTGTATCTCCAAAAAAGGTGTTCAAGATAATAAAAGCTGCCTGTATGGTGCTCATAATGGCGCACGTGGCTGTTTAATTAACAAAGTTGACCACGGGTTCTGACTGTACATGATGCCCATTGTCCGGGCTATTCATCACAGGTGTATGAAGAAATATGCTGCTTGTCATCAGGGTTTAGGACCAGCTGAGTGACATGGTCAAAGCCCGCTACTTCTGGTCAGAAGGACAACAAGAGTTCATGTTGACATACAGTGGGTGCAGCAGGTGGATCCAGGGTGGGTGGGTGCAGCAGGTGGATCTGGGATTGGTAGGTGGCAGGGGTGGGGGAAAGGGGAGTTGGAGTCTGTTGCAGCTCTTGTGCAGTATGTATTTGTAGTGTGTTTATGTGTGTTTGTATCATCATTATCATTATTATCATTCATCATCATCACTGTCATCATCATCAAAATGGACTTCTTTCCTTATTGGGTGTAGAACAGTGGTTAATGAATTAAACCCAGGCATTGCATAACTACAGCCCATCTGAGATTTGGTTGTTGTTTTTTGTTCTCTCTTTCTCTCTCTTTTTTTATTTTTTTATTTTTAAAATTTATTAAAAAAAAATTTTAATGCTTGGTTTTGGGAGCTAGAAGAAAGAAGCTCTTGTATATACATGAAACTTGAAATGTTGGTAAACACATGTAAATTGACACAAATAAATGCATACCAAACTTCATGCAAATAAATGTAAGTGACACACAGGTAAATAAATGTAAGTGACACACATGTAAATGAAACTACAGGTAAATAAATGTAAGTAACACACATGTAAATGAAACTACAGGTAAATAAATGTAAGAAACACCAGGTAAATAAATGTAAGAAACACCAGGTAAATAAATGTAAGAGACACACAGGTAAATAAATTTAAGTGACACACATGTAAATGAAACTACAAGTTAATAAATGTAGGTGGCACGCAGGTAAATAACTACAGGTAAATAAATGAAAGAGAACTACAGGTAAATAAATGTAAGAGACACACAGGTAAATAATGTGGAGTGCTACACAGGTAAGTGGTCTGGACAGGTGAGGTCCAGACATAGGTGACACGTACACTACGGTACAGCAGTATTGTGTAAACACTGTACTGCACACTGCATTGGCCAGGTATCCTTTGAACTCGAAAGTGACCTTTTTCACAAAAATTACCTTGTCTTTTTAACAAACTATGTAAATAGCAGACACAGAACTAGCATTAAAAAAAAGTTAACACTAAAAGCAAAAGAATGCATTAACAGTTATTTACATATCTGCCCATTCTTTCATTCATCTGCTGATTATTTCAGACATCAAATCAGCAGTTGTTTATTCATCTCTCTGTGTATTTATTTATATACTTATCTTTCCATCTGTCCATTGTCAAATATCCACCAAATTATCATCCATATGTCCACATATTATCCCGTCCATCGACTCATCAGTCTTTTCATCCACGCATTGTTCCATTAATCTATATCCATCAGAATTACTCACAAATAAATTACCTTAATACATGTAATATAAGAATTATTCTTCATATTAGCTACCATCCATCCTTTTGCCCACCTATTCATAAAATAAGTTCATCAATCCATAGATCCACCCATTCATCCATCTGTTCATTCATTCATCAATCCGCCCATCAATCCAGTAATTTATCTATACATTGATTCATCCATCCACCCTTGATCCAACCAATTATCCATCCATATATCCATCCATATATCCATCCATATATCCATCCATATATCCATCCATATATCCATCCATATATCTATCCATCCATCCATCCATCTATATATCCATCCATATATCCATCCATATATCCATCCATATATCTATCCATCCATCCACCCATCTATCCATCAGTTTATCTATATCCATCCATATATCCATCCATATATCTATCCATATATCTATCCATATATCTATCCATATATCCATCCATATATCTATCCATATATCTATCCATATATCCATCCATATATCCATCCATATATCCATCCATATATCCATCCATATATCAATCCATATATCCATCCATATATCTATCTATCCATCCATCCACCCATCTATCCATCAGTTTATCTATATCCATCTATTCATCCATCCAATCATCCATCCATCCTCCCATCCATCCATCCATATCTATATCTATCAAAATTATATTTATAAATATAGTGCAAAATTCATACTCCACATGCAAGAACTGGACTGCCATTTATAAATATATGGCAAGCACTGTAACTCTCAATCTCAGCATCCATCCCTCTGCTTTATAGGAAGCCTGCTGTAAAGTGTTTGACAGGTCTAAGTATCAAATGAATGCCCGAGTTACTGTTTATTTTGTCTGGGTCTGGAAACAAGTGGAGTTTGCATTACTTTCTCACAACTGATGTATTGGCAGCTGCGCCTGTCTTTAGAGTGTCTGAACAAAACACCAGTTAGACTGTTGAGTTCTTATGGGAGTTCTAATGCCTGTAATTTGTAACACCCCAAAGACACTGTAGATTCAAACAACTTCTGTTAGACAGCGGTACAGAATATAAAGTTTTTTGATGTATGTTTTTATGATTATATCTATCAGAAATTGTTAGTTTTGAAAATATTTGTCAAACTTTTTTTTATTAAAAAATTTAATAATTATCTTATGAAAAGATCTATTTGAAAATATTTTGGTGATAATATTTGTGTGAAATTGTTTTGATTTTTTTTTTTTTTTTTAATCTAGCAATTGCTTTAAAAAGTGTTATAACTTATATAGTCTAAAATGATTAATTACTTCTCAGTATATCAAGTTTTGTGTTATTTTTTAAAAGTAATTATTTATTAAAATAATAATAAATTTGACATTTGAAGAATCCATACTTTAAAAATATGCTTGTGTTTAGCCTTCTAAAATATTTACTATTGTGACCTATTTAAAAATCCATTCTAGTTGACTAATAGTTTTAAATAAAAGGAATATTAATTTTAATTTGTCTGTCTTTTAATTTACCTCAGATCAGAAGAATACTATTAAAATGTTATACATTTTATTGATCAATCTCTCTTTAAATGAAATATTCATAAAATCTACTTGTCCTTTCGATAACTGTACTCAAAATAGTTTCTACAAACTGCTCTTGATTTATTCTATTTAATCAAAATACAATGAATCAAGCATTCAGTTATTCCAAGCTAATATTTATTACTGTAATTGCTGTTTAGAATACACTATCTCACTGGATCTGGGTATTATTGCTTCATGGTCAGCAGGGAATCATTGTTAGCCTTTGATCTCTGATCATTAACAAGTCATAGCGTCTCTCAATGTTTCAATTAACACCTTTTTTATTGC
Organism: Peltospira smaragdina; assembly: GCA_032361425.1. Lineage (NCBI taxonomy): Eukaryota > Metazoa > Mollusca > Gastropoda > Neomphalida > Peltospiridae > Peltospira > Peltospira smaragdina. Next base: position 722 of record JAUTBW010182109.1, on the reverse strand, counting down.
ATTTTGTAGTGGCCGGTACACTGATCAATATTTCTTTGTAAGAGTGAATCTTACAAGAGAAACAATGTAGTATGTGCCGTAGGTAGAGGGCATCATTTTGTCCATATAATGCCCATTTGAAATGCAATTTGTGTAGCAAAGGGCATGTCATGTCCTCTCCTGTTTTTGTACACACGGCTTAATTGTTACAATGCTTATGTGGAATCTGAACCAAGTGAATATAAAAGTGGCGTTACTGATGCATACAAAACATCTCTTGCTGCTGATAAGAAAGATTGGCCTGTGTGTCGGAAAAATGTTGTATTTTTATCTGTATGATCCTGAACTATATGTTTGATGCCATAAATGTAATAAATGAGTATGTCATAAAATAAAGCATGTCCTTCGTTCCTAATAAAAATTGTGTTAAGTGCATTATTCCAGTGATGGTAAATGAGTAGAACTGACAGAGTTCATTGGCAAAATTTGATGCACGGTTTGTCTATGATTAATCCCCATTGGATTAATTATGTCATACTCCAGCAACAGATCCGTAACTGATGTATTTACCATATCCGGCCTGAAATTAAATGTTTAAAACATTCCTTGCTTTAAAAAATATTTTAAAATATAAAAGAGAGAGAGAAGAGAGAGAGAAGAAAGAGAGAGAGAGAGAGAGAGAGAGAGAGAGAGAGAGAGAGAGAGACGGAGTTCGATATATGGAGTAGATTGCCTCTTTATTA
>JAUTBW010181998.1:0-12130 GCA_032361425.1 Peltospira smaragdina | reverse complement strand
ACACACACACACACACACACACACACACACACACACACACACACACATGTAAATGAAATAAAGGCATTTAAGTTTTAATTTCTTTTATTGCTAATTTGGCATCACTTCAGATAAATGGATGGATTACATTTTATTTCAACATGAAAAGAAGTTACTTTAAATGTAATTATAAATAGTACCATCTGTTGTGAAAGTATTCAGCTGAGTCAAACTTCACTTATGGTCAGTTTACTTCACTAAGACTGTTAAGACTGGTAGTAGATTTTTGCTTTGCCAAATGTGGCATTACCAGTACTGAATTTGTGGGAATGTGTAAGGTAGCAATATCTACGGTCCATTGGCAAAGCTATCTGCAGTGATGTTAGTAACATAAGGCTGACATTTTGTTAGCTCCAACTTTAAAAAAACCTTTAAGGCTGAAAATGGTATAAAGAAGACTTAAGGCCACTCTCTTCTCTTTAACTATCAGTTATCTACTAACACAGTATTCTGAACATACACGCATAATGTGTGTGTGTGTGTGTGTGTGTGTGTGTGTGTATGTGTTGTGTTGTGTGTGTGTGGTATGAGCTTGAGTGTGCGTGTGTGTGTGTGTGTGAGTGTATCCAAGATACAGCGCTTGGGTGAAACAGGATCATAAAAATAAGTGAAACAGGATCATAAAAATAAGAATAAACAATCTATAATGCCACATTACAAACATATTAATCCCTAATCATTAATCCTACGTTTTGACAGCCATAAAACATAACCAGGTATGAATGCTTGAACAATGGATCAAATTAACAAAAAAATTATCACTAGACAAAGTAACAAAACCAAGACATGACATCATGTGGCAGATTATATATTGTTCAAGATATTTCTATAAAATCATACATAACATGGCATAAATGTATCAAAAATATATATAAATGCATAATATACTATATGAATTGTAAAACATTATAAATAGAGGGCTAGGTTTATTCTTTTAAAGGTGCATTCATCATAATAATTTTGACTCAAATATCAAGCAACCTACAGTTTTATTTCCATATTTTATTTCTATTTTTGAGATGTATTCCTAGATACAGATAATTATATACAATTGCATAAAATGACTATTTCAACCCATTTTCATAACAACTACTTTTATATATCAAGTTATATAACAATAAAAATGTTTTCTACAAAAGAAACTCTGAAAATGTTTAATTAATTCTGGATAAACATTGCCTGTGCAATCTCTTATAATTATTATTGTTCGTCTTAAAAAATTTAATATAAACTGACATAAAATAAGAAACGGGTTAGCCCTTTACATGTTATTTCAACTACCGGGTATCAATATGATAAACTAAATTTTACCATACTTCTCTGCAACAACATTGCACCAGAATACACTTGCGTAAAATTAATATAATAATGCATGTGGTTTGATACTTTGCTGGTTTTGTTAAAGTTAGTTTAGTATATACAAATAAGCTATAAAAAGTCATTCATCAGTATCCAAAAACTATAAAATATTAAATGTAACAGTTGGTTAAAACACGTCGACACAACACACAAAAATAAGCAGGTCTAGTAGTAGAAAACAAACCACTCTGTGGTAATTATTCAACATACACAAATGAACATACACAAGTCAAAGATGACATTAAATCTGGTTGCAGATGTATAGTTAACTGATGTACCTACTGAAAAGGTTTTTGTTTTTGTGTGTGTTTTTTTAATACTGAATTTTGATCTTTAAATTTAGACACTATGAGCTGAAACATATCCGATCGGGTTTTAAAATCCTTTTATTGACTGTTAACGATTATCTTACGAATGTCAGATCTGTACTGAAGGCTTTGTATTTGTTCTGCTTGAAGGTAAATCATCTACGTGACGGTGGACAGTTGGATGATCATCTCACTGCTACACGTCTTGGTGGTCATTCATCTATCCACTGTTAATTTGACAATAGACTTTCATGAAGTAAAATATGGAATGTACCGTATGTGATCTCCTAATTCACCTCATTTATAAATTATACAAAAAACAACTTTACTTGACTGCATAAATACATTCATTAGGAGTGGAAATATTTCGCAATTTGGCAAAAACATCTTCTATTTTTTGAAAACAGACCTGCAGAAACCTGCAAAACAACAACCCAACAACAAAAGACTTCCATCAAAAATAATTTTATATCTAAAGTATTATACAGACAGAGCACAGTGGGAATTTTGTCACAGTAATTCTCACTTTTTATTTGTTGTAACTTTCAATATGTGTTTATCTCTCAAATGAAAATTAACTGGAAACAGTTTAAATAACTAACTTAAAAAACATACTGGAAGGAGACATTATACACATTCAACAACAATGAAACAATAAACAAGTGTTTTTGATCAGCACCATGCAAAGATAAGTTGATCTCAATTATCAAAGTTTTAGGAGGCACTTATATTAACTATTTTTATGCATTATTACTATAACTATTGTAAATTCTGTAAATATGAAACCCGATTAATAACTGAAATAATTAAAAAACAAAAACAAAAACATGTTCCATTCTCTGGTAAATCAAAATATAGTGATTTGTCTTGTAGTTTTTTGTTACATGAAAGACAATGGTTTGCTATATAATAAACATAATAACTACAATGACTTAGTCTACTGTTTTTAAGGATTATATGTGGGGTTTTTTATATTCATACGTATTAATATATATATTTATTTGTGCAGATAAAACAAGTTGCAGATGGAAAATAAATAATATTCTAGTTATCATCTTTCATTTTAATACATATCTGGCAAACTGGCAGTTTAAATTCTACAATGTAAATGTGCTTAATTTAATTTTAGACAGATTTTTAAAAATTTGGTGGAACCATTTAATCTCTTGTGGCAAGGTGAGAAAATAACATAAAAACATCACCTCAGGAAGACCCTATCACTAATCAATACAGCAAGTTGTTTAATCAAAATGTTTGACTTAGAAGTGTTAACACTGCACACAAACAAATTAGTAACAAACAAATCACAGTAAGTTATGGCACAGTACAAAAGATTATGACAATGACAATCACAATCAATGGTTAGAATACAAACAAACAATATAAACAGAAATAATTTTGACACTAACAAATAATATTGACACAAACAGATAATTTGGAGAAAAAAAACTTAATTCTGATACAAATATATAAAAAGTAAATAACAAACACAGCATACATGATTATAATTTAAAAAATATTTATGCAAAACATTTTAGACAATGTTTATAATAAAAATGTAACACGAACAAATTACATATCAGAAGTAAATGAAGATGATATAAACACAGAATTCTAATATAAAAACAAATTATGTAAGTAAATGGTTGCCAAAATTATGATAAAAGATTATGGCATGAACAAAAAATGGTTACAAATGTTTAAAACAAATAACTAAGACACACCTCAAGCCAGAATACTTATTTTGACATATAGGCCTACGATAATTGAATTTGACACACATTTTAAACCCAACTGTCCTAGACTGCACCTAATCTTCATCACAATCATCTGGTGATGGTCTGTCTCTCTACAAGTTTCTTGAAGATGCCTTGAGGTATGAGCATGAGATTGTCGTAACTGCCGATTTCGGCAATTTGTCCATTGTCGATGACGGCTATCTGGTTAGCGGTGCGGATGGTGGACAGACGGTGGGCGATAGTGATCACTGTTCTGTTGACCATCAGGTGCTCCAGCGCGTCCTGCACCAGGTACTCACTCTCCGCGTCCAGAGCACTGTAATGTAAATAGTGAGTTTACTTCTTTTTTTTACAGGTTAAAAAATAATTATAGAAAATATGGAAAACATTAAATTAATATTTTCATATTATTTTAATTAGTATAATTGTATTTTCTTATAGTAATAATTAATATTTTAGATACAGTTGTGAAGCTGTACTATACTACAGAGTAGATGTGACTTGAATTTTTTAAAACAAAATTAACTTTTATAACCATAAAATATTATTTGGTTATTTTATAATGTAGACTTTTTAAAATTACTTACCTGGTGGCTTCATCTAGAATCAAAATCTTAGGGTTCTGCAAAAAATAATTAATCAAATTTACTTTTAAATTTATAGCAAATACTTGCATAGAACTATTACTGAAATGTAATTGTAATACTTGTTTTATCAATAATATTTATAATTTTACTTTTCTCCCCACAATACCTTATTTTCCTCTCACATTGATTATTATAATATTATATTTATTTATTTATTCATTCATTCACTTAATTGATTATTATTATATTTATTTATTCACACATTTTTAAATAAAGTATTTCAGTGGGAAAAAACTTAGTCACTAATGGGATTGACCATGAGTAGGTATAGATTGAGGATTCCAAAAAGGGATGGTTCATATGTGATGGGTGGGAGTATTTTGTTATGTCACTGTGTATGTTTCAGCCCTGAATCTCTCCTTACTGATGTCAGGCCACTGTCACTCTGCTAGTTATGTTACCAAATGGAGTGGCACTGTATGTGATAATCAGTTTTTAATAGGGGTGTTATGACACCCCCCCCTCACCCCCCACCCCACCGGATCATCTACTAATGAGATATCCTTATGTTGGATAACATTTAAATAAAGATACAAGTCATATAATACTGCAGTATATGGAAATTAAAAATTATACAAATTAGTTATTTAATGATACATTCAACATATTTTTATCAATGGCTATATAAATATCAAACCAATAGCTAGGAATACATGACCCAGTGGCTCATTAATGAAGTCAAATAAAAACTGTACCTTTAAAATGGCTCTGGCAATTGCTATTCTCTGTCTCTGACCACCTGAAAACAAGAGAAATATAAACCATTAGGTTACAAATTTTAAATATCTATGTATGTAACATACCACAGATAGGATAACATACACCATAGCCAGTTGTGTTATTCATGCATTCATTCATTTATATATTCCATACACTGGAAAGAGGAATAGCTCAATGAAAACTATGTTTTTCATAATACATGTTCTATTATGGTATTGAAATTAAAATGGTTAATTTTGTGTCTAGTGGTAAAATATGCTAAATATTAGTAAACAAAAACTATTTTATGAAAGAGAAAATGGCTAAACAAGCAAAATGAAAGATTCCTATTTAATATTATCTAAGACTTATAAAAATAATTAATATTCAACCTGACAACAGAAGTCCCCGCTCCCCAACTAGTGTGTCAAATCCGCTAGGAAATGACATGACGAACTCGTAACAATTTGCTTTCTTGGCAGCATCAATGATCTGGTCTGTTGTCACAGCACTAGGATCATGTGAACCATAAGCTATGTTATCTTTGATGGAGCAGGAAAACAGAACAGGTTCCTGGCAGAAAAAGAAAAGAAAAATACCCATATTTAATGACAGACTCAACACATTTTACTTATGGTTATATGGCATCTGACAGACAGTTAAAGACCATTCTGATAGTGAGAAAGGAAACCTGCTGATGCCACATGAGCTACAGTTTCTGATTAGCAGCAAGATATTTTTTAATGCACCACCTCTCAGACAGGGCAGCATATACGAGTTGTGAAGCACTGACTGTAAGAAGAATAACCCAATGGGTAAGAAAAACACAAATTCCCTTGTAAATTCTAACCTCTATACAAAAACAAACAGAAACTTGGTTTCAGTACCATTTAATAATTTTTAATTAGGCACAATATCAAAGGTTTAGAGATGTTCATTTCTCCATATATTGATTATAAATGGTAAGTATATGTATTTGAGATAACAAACCTTGCTATAGTAGCATCAGTCATTTTGAATGTCCAACAGTGGATGGAATTATCTTACGCCACATAACATTAAAAAACCCCAAAAACATCCAGCACATTTACATAAAATGTTTAGCCATACTGTGATTAATGATGATGAAAACAACTTTGTGAAGTGAAAATGTCATACCTGACTGACTACTCCGATCTGATTTCTAAGCCACATCGGACTCAAAGCTCGAATGTCCTCCCCATCAAGTTTAATTTTACCTAAATAACAGATTGAACTTGCTCAATTAATATTACAAGCAGTGTAAAATATAGGTCATTACAGTAATTGTTTTCAAAATTTGCAGACAAGTAAAAAAAAAACAACAACCAACAAATGCTTCTTTAAAGAATTTGCAGCATAAAAGGAAACATGAGCTACTGGGTGTCAAAATTTGAAGCCACATTTAAAATTGAGTATCAAAATGCTCAACTGTAAATTATTTAATAATGAAATATTTAAATGTTATTAGGATCTTAAATTATATTTATTAGAAAGATTCAAATGCAGCAAGTACTAGTATATAAATTAACTTGGTATGTCAACAACCAACTATCAAGACCTAAATTTTATTTTATTTTTCACACATAAACACTCACTCATATTCTCTCATATTCTCTCTCTAATACACACTCACGAACTCACTCTCTCTCTCTCTCTCTCTCTCTCTCTCTCTCTCTCTCTCTCTAAAACACTAATATCACGGTTAGAAAAAATTAATAACTTTAGACCTGTCCATCAATATACATCAATATACCATTAACTGGATCATAATATCTCAGCAGCAACCCTGCCACTGTTGACTTCCCCGACCCGCTTGGCCCAACCACAGCCGTCACTGACCCTGCAGGAACTGTCAGGTCGAAATCGTTGAAAATGGCCACGTCCAAGCGAGACGGGTAGAAGAAACTGACTTTCTCAAACTCAATGTTTCCGTGGACAGGACTTGTAGGGATCAGTCCATCTTCAAAAAAGAAAGTAATAGCAATGATAATAATAGTGATGACAATAATAATAATAATAATAATAATAATAATAATAAATAATATTACTACTACTACTATTAGTAGTACTACTACTACTACTACTATTAGTAATACTACTACTACTCTACTGTTACTATTACTACTATAATATGCATTAACCTTCTGACTACTAAAGGTGAGATATCTCGCCCAATGTCACGAAAGCAGAGTTACCGTTTGCTATCTTAGTGTGTCCCTTTAATATGATTTTCCCGCCACTTTACACCTAGAAACATCCAGTGTGCATGCCCAGGCAACAGATAATAGATCATAGTGTTTAGTACTATGGTTTGTTTTCCATTAGTTTTTTCAAAAATATTAAGAAATTTTGTTTTAAAATTTTTATTTTCTTCGGGTGCTTCATTTGACAGTAATGGTGGATTGTCTCGATCACTTTCAGGAATTGATGGATGACTGAATCAGCTAATTTGATGGTAATTTCAGTCATTTTATGCACATGCAAAATTGTGAAGTTGGTTTCAGAAAAAAAATTGAAGCCAACAAGGTACGTGGATTATTAATAATGGATTATTTGCCGGACAGCTAGCTTCTAATGTACGCAAGTAAAGCTGACTTGGTAGATTTTTGGTACAATTTTGATCCCTTTTAACTGGTATAAAATGTAACCTAAACATGAAAAAAAGTTTAACATAATTTGTACCAATTCACGAACAGTTTATGTAAATAACTGAAAATGTTGTATTTGTTCACCTACTAACACCGTTTTTTACACAAAATAATTCAGTAGTCAGAAGGTTAAAAATATTTAGTTCAAGTTCAAGTAGTTCAACAATAATTAGATATAAATTTGGCAAATTTGATGGATGTTAATTTTTTTAGATATACATTGAATGTGTTCTTTTCTAAACACAAAAACATATCTCAACCCTTCTACAGCCTCTCTGCATAAAACTTTCAAAACTAAAATCCATGTATACAAGCATGAAGAAATAGCTGAGATGTGGTCTACCTTAATTGTATGAACCGTATTTGGGAGGATCTAACATGAAAATAATGTACTGTCAAGAATAACAGTAACAGGAAGTATATAACACAACAGTATCAAGGAACATTTAGGTTTTAACATTTTGATTAATAACATGGTGCATTTAACCTTGATTAGCAACTAGTATAAAATTATTCAAAATTATGAAGCAACCTATGGCATTTGTATATCACATTCACAATGAAATACTGAATAACATGTTCCATGAGTATAAACAACAAGAGAACCACCTGACAGAGGAATTGACGGTTCTCGATGAACCAGCTGCCAAATTCTCGAACTTGCTCCTAGTCCTCTCATTAGTTCTGTGTAAAACGAACTCAGTCCTGTGTTAAAAAATAAATAACAAAGTATACAATAAGCCCATAGTTATGTTTTAAAATGTATTGCATATAAATAATCTTTATTTAGCTCTATGTAAAACCAACTCAACCCTGGGTTAAAATATAAATAATAACAAAGTATATAATAAGCCTATAGTTATATGTTAAAATATATTACATAAACAGTCTTTATTTTGCTGTGTAAAACCAACTCAGCCCTGGGTTAAAAAACAAATAATAATAAAGTACACAATAAGCCCATAGTTGTTTCAAAATGTCTTACAAATAACAACATTTATTTCTCTAACATTCTTATTTTGTCTTTCCTCTTTGTTAGATTATCTTCAAGTGTGTTTATTATTTTAGTTCTGCTGTTTCGTTTCACCGTTTTTATACTACTGGCTGTAAATGCTGCATTCATGACTTTATATGTTCATTTTCTCATGCAGTGTCACATTTAGCTGGTGTAACACTGAGATTTCAAACCTGTGGTTTTCAAGTCACTTTATCTTTTTCAAATGGTAATTGTTATGTATATACACAGTGTTACCTCCAAATGAAACACCCACATAAGCAGCATACAGAAGGAAGGCCGACAGATCACCAACTGTGATTTGAGCTTCTGTCATCATTATTCCTCCATAGTACAGGACAGACAGCACGATAACATTGCCTGACAACCCGGTCTGAAATAGAATTGTTTTTTTCAATTAGTTTTTTTTAATATATTTGAATTTAACTTAAAATTTGATTTGGTAATAAACATTTTCCAGAGATGACAGTTTACTTTTAACTTTCATCCAGTATCAATTCTACAAGATACCATGTTGTTGGACATTCAGACATGCTGACAACTAGTATAGATATGAAATGCTAATGACTTATCTATGACACATAATTGCAATGAATGCCAACTTTAAATCTAAATAAACATTCTGGATTAGAAATGGTGAACATTCAATGCAGGGCCTGTTCAAGAATGTGCGAACCTTGAGATAAGTGATACTCAGTTTTGGTGATGTGGGTGTTTGCGGGGAGGTCATTTAGTTTTTATAGAAAACAATTCAGCAGTCAGAAAGCTAAGCAAATTACAACAGCTTATTTTAGATTGTTCTTGTTTTATAATCAAATATTATACTATTCACAAACAGTTACTTACTGATCCCCAAAATATGCCTCTAGCTAGAGCTTCTTTGTATGACAATCTTAAGACATCAGTAACTTTTTCACTGTAGGATAGCATTTCTTTTTTCTCATGTGCAAATGCACGCACAGTGCGAACATTCCCAATTCTCTCCTCTGCAAACTGAAAACCAAAAGGATTATGAGATTTAGCAGTTATAACAATTTGATTCAATTCCTGTGATGATGCTGACCAGAAAAAACACGCAGTTTAAACTGAAAAGTATGCTAACCAATTTATGTGCTATTTCGTATGTGTGCCTTTAAATAACAGACATATCCATCACTTTTCTTTGTTAAATTTCAATTAGCAAAAGTTGTAAAAATGTATTAGCAACTAGTATTAATTATACAGAATTACATAGTAATCTCTAAAGTTGGTATAGAAAACTGCAATTTGATACTGAACAAACTGTTCCATACACACACACACACACACACACACACACACACACAAGAAAGAGATTCCTGTTCAAGTTACACGCTTTAAAAGACACTTTTCAAGAGTCAGCGAGAGCACTGTACCATTTTGTTCAAAATGAGGTAGTCTCTTTAAATCCTGGTGACAGATCTGCCATGCTAAATCAGGGTTCTCAGTGGACTTTCTCTATAAGGGGTCATTTGAGGGTTTTTTCTGGGGAGTCCTACAATATGATTTAATGTTAAAACTAAACATAACAGTCCCTTTCAAGGGCCATGCTTCAAAAGAGACTATTCGAAGGTCAGGGAGATTGCTACACCATTCTGGTCAAATAATGGTAGTCTCTTTACAATTAAACTGTCGATTTTACCATTTGTTAACACTATTAATATACTGACAACATAAAAGCACTACAGTACTTGAAGTACACTTGTTAGCCTTCACTATCAAGGGATATTGTCAATATTAATTTCACCATTTTGTTTAAGTGAGGCGGGTCCCCCCAGTGAAAGAACATGTACTAACATAGAGCATATGTATATGACCTAGATAGCAATATTAGCATAATGAGTCTGGTGTGAAGCGTTCTAGTTAGACATAACATGACTGATCGTCTTTTCTAAATGTTTAAAAAATAAACATGTTAAAAATATTCTCGACATAGTACTAAGTAGCTTTAAATCCTGGTGACAGATACGCCAAGATAAATAAAACATCTCACCTGTGTTGCATCTGCCAGCCTGTCCTGCACCTGACGAGTGATGTTCTTCACGTACCGCCCGTAAATCACCGACACCACAGCTACTGGGGGAACAATGCCCAACGATATTGCAGCAAGCTTGGGGCATACAAACACCTAAAGAAAGGACTGTTTTATTTCATGTCACACCCAATATATTTTATATATAGTTTACTGTTTTATGGTATTAAAACATATGAAGGAGATTAAAGATATATATTGTCAAGGTGCAAAATTATTGGTTTCTCATCACAGAGCCTGAAGATAGGAATGCAAAATCATGTGATTGTGATGTAATATTGTAATAAGACTAACATTTTGTAATGCATGGTTTTGTTAACCAAACTGATCTTGATTATTTAACTTGGTGATGTATTAACGGTAACAATGGTTATTTATGCAAAACATATATGGTACATTAGGGATCAGGGTGTATCAGTGGGGTTGATACAGCAATGGGCATAGTATGTCAACAACAGTGGTCAATTTTTACAGTCAGGCAATCTATTTTTGTTACATTTTTGTAATATCATAGTATATAATTTAACTTCATAGATATCAACATAAACATGCTGATCTTTTAATAGATAATAAACCAATTTAACTTTGGCAGCTATTTTGCATACACACTAAATACATGAACTTCAATCCAGCAACTAGATAATAATTAGTATTTGGGATAGAACATGTCGGGCCAGTGAAATTTTTTTTATGGCCAGTGAAATAAAAAATTATTAAAACAATTATTTTAATAAAATATGATATCCCACAGAGATATAAACATGCTATCTTTTGATAGAGAGAGAGAGAGAGAGAGAGTGAGAGAGAGACACACACACACCGGGACAGAGATCAATGATGCATTCAAAACATTTTATTTACAACTATACAGTATTAGGAATGTGATTAAGAACCATTCTGGCTTTTAGAAAGGAAACCTGCTGCTGCCATATGGCTCACTCTTTCTGATAGCAGTCTTATATTTAGGCATCATTCTGTAACAGTGTTCTCGCTAGCACTAAATAGAAGGGCGCAGTGCCCTGCTGCTAATTTTTGCCACCCTGCTTTTTGGGGGGCCTACTTTTTTCCTCCTCTATTTTTGTAAACAAGGGAATATCAATATAATAGTCATAAGTACGATACTTTAAAGATATCTTTGTTAAACTTTATCCTAAGTCCCACTATTAAAAATGAAATGCTTCTAGAAAGTTGTCGCTGTCTACCTATTTCCATGTTTGGATTACAGTGGAAGCCAGTTATTTCTTTGCAATAAACATGTAACACAGAAGGGATGGCAGACGAGTGTTTTCCTATCTACAAGCAATACACTTTCAGAAACATCTTGTCGCAGGCTCAATCTGTGGCATGGCAAGTGATTGAGACCAAGGGATTATTGACATAGACAGTGTGTAATTTAGCCAAACACGAGGGGTAGGGCAACAATCCACTAGCTTGAACCTGTTCACTGAAAGTGTAACCAGTTATAATTGTATCAATGGTTCCATACCCCATTTTTTCTCTTCAAATAACCAACCATCCCTACGTGTTTGTTGGTTTTTAATAATAATAATAATAATAATAATAATAATAATAATAATAATAATAATAATAATAATAATAATAATA
>JAUTBW010181887.1:0-12131 GCA_032361425.1 Peltospira smaragdina | reverse complement strand
ACACCATCTTCTCTCTCTCTACACTATCTTCTCTCTCACTACACCATCTTCTCTCTCTCTACACTATCTTCTCTCTCTCACTACACCATCTTCTCTCTCACTACACCATCTTCTCTCTCTACACTATCTTCTCTCTCACTGACAAGCTAACCAACTTCTACTAATATATATATTTTTAATTATTTAATGATGCACTCAACTAATTTTTTATTCATGGTTATACTGGCATCAGAAACATTTTTTGAAAAAACCTAGTGGCAACCTGTAGGGATTGATCTCAGATCAACCATCTACTAACATTAACCACTATCTAAAACAGCACAGATAGCTAAGTGTACTATGGTTAATGTGCTTGAATCTTATTGGATATAAGCATGAATTTAAAGCTGGATGAAACAGAATAGGTTTTCAACCAGCCATTAAGGACAGCATATATCACTGCCTGTATCACTGCCTGTGCAGCACTGGTTGGAATGAGATATAGATTAATAGTAAACATTCATTATTGCTGGTTTAATCTATAATACATTGATATACAATCTGCAAGGTACCATCATTGTTAAATAAAGTAAAACAAGGTTTAAGCAAGAAAACATAAATCTTTTCAAACAATGAAAATATAATCAGTAACAGTTTCAGGGGTCACGACATCTCACTAAGTTATTTAAATTGGCTAGTACAATAACAACCTCATTGGTTAAAATTAGCTTGACATATAACACCTCTCTGACCTCCCACATACATCATGAGTGGAGGGGGACGGGAGGGTTGAGGGGATTAGAAAAGTACACCCAGAATTAATGAAGTGACCCTAGGTCATGGAGGGCCATTTTGTAGGTTCAGATAACAAGGTAAGTAAGGTAAAACAAACCAATTTAATGCAGTAAAAGCAGAGTTGTACAGCACAGCAAATATTATCTCAGGAGGCTACTTTCAAAAGTAATTGTCAATTTAAGACTGAAAATACTGGTTAAATATTTCCAGCAGGTTTGTGGAATTTTCAGGGAGAGGTGTATGTGAAGATTTGTGAGGTCATATTTATTATGTCTGATATAAAAGACAGTATGAAAGAAACTAAATGAATAAACAAATAGTTGATAAATGCATAGTGCCATAAGGATATATATAGACTGAACCATCCACCACTCCACTCCTCATGAATAATCAGAAACATTACTAATGTGAACCAAATATTTATTACTTAAACATTTAGAACAGTTAAAGGCATAATGTTAATCGTTACAGGTCTTCATTTCTCTAAATACAGATTACAAATGGAAAGCATATTAATTTGAGATAACAACTTTTGTTATGGTATTGTCAAATTAAACTAGTGGATGGAAGTCTAGTATGCTACACCATAGTAATTCTAATAGCTATTGTTGTTTTATGATTTATGGACCATTGCCTTAATTCAACTATTTATGAGATGTATCATTAATAAATGAAAAATGGAATCATGTAGATGGTTACGTAAGGTCAATTTAAGGATGTCAAATGCAGCTAAACAAGTATGGTTTCACACTGAATGATAAATTGTTGTTAAGATGTTAGTGGCAACCACTTGCATGTAAATTAAGTGCAGTTATCCTAGTTCAAATAAGAACTTAATATGAATCAGAGACTGTAATTTTAGGAATATACACTTACACCTAATAATTCATTAAGTCAGTTATAGACAGAAAGACAAAGGAGTGACAATGAAGAAAACAATAAAATCTCAATTTTTAACGCACATCTAAGAATATGTTTCATGCACTAATTACCTTTAACAATATTTAGATATCAAATTTATTCAACTATATGCCATTTATGGTAAATTCTTACATTCTTTTTTGAACTATTCAGCATCTCTAAATTTCAATATCACTTTTGAAAGTGCCTATCACTAAAACACCTTATTATTAAACTAAAATTTCAAAAAAATTCTTCCAAAACACATGTCATCACAGAACAACTAAATTACACAGAATGCACTAAAGTGAAACAAATATGCTACCTCCTGAATGTCTATACCCAATACCAATAGTTTTGTTTTTCATATACAAACATATAAATTATTTATTTTAATCACTGTAAGCAAAAGCTAATTCAAAAATAATTAAAATCGAAACAAATTCTGTCAAAATATAAACTTCATGTTAGTTACATTATTATGATGAAGTTGAAAACAACTGTCAAGTAAAGAATTACTTTCAGGGAATATTTTGTTTTAAAATTTCGATTATCAAAATATGGTGCTAGTTTTGCTTGATTAGTAACTAGTATAAAATGTTTCAGAATTGTGTAGTGATTTCTGAAATCTAGGTAGCAAATTATGATGTGATACCAAACACAATGTTTCATTACTTAAATTAAAAATTACAAATTAAAAAGTGAAAAAAGAAAAAGAAAAAAAGGAACTATTTGCAATCAGTATACATGAACCTTCCTAATTATACACAGGAAAGTGTTCTTGAGACTTAAGTTGACACATGATAAACTTAACCTTAATTTTAATGATTGTACAGTAGAGATATGAAAACTGCAAAACATTGCTCATGCAATGACTTCAAATTACAAGGAATCTATTAACATACGGCACTGCATGAAGACTGAATTAAATAAGAATGTAAAAAAAAAATTAACAAGTAAGTGTATATAGATAGGTTGGTAGGAGGGAGGTAGATATCATGTAGATTGTTAACAAGAGAAATAAAATATGCAGATTTAAAAGAAAAAACTATCATCTTGGAGAAATAGATAGAAAACTTTATTGATGTGTTTAACACATTACCTTTGGCATACAAAATGTATAATTAAACACATATATACCTTATTTGCAGGCCAACAAAACACATAACTACTTCTGGTATATAAATTTACATTATCTATATCCATCATAAGTAAAACATTTACCTTAACAGCAGAACATGGAATGCCCCGAGGCTATAGACCACAAGTGTAAGTTAATCCTCTGTGTCTGTGTGCTGACGACACAGTGAGCAGTCCACACACTGACCACATGTCACGACCCACCCACCCTGATAACAAAAAAAAACATCCAAATGTTTGCAGATTCCTTTACCACAGAACACACTTTCCCCATCTCAGCGATCCAACTGGCTACTGTCCTGTCACAGGGAGGTGACACACAAGCCTCAGTGGAGGGCTATCACAAAGGTGTGAAAGTCATGTGGCACAATACAGTAATTTTGAGTAGGTGTGGATCATCCAGTGATCCTTTAAAAAGATCAGGTTCTTCAGGACTAACAGACACTGTTCTGGACACTTATGTTGATATAAGCTCAGGAATAAAGTGCTGTTATACGGATACATTAACTGTCCAATAGTCTGGTAATTATAGCAGGTGCTTTCATTTAAAACACTGTTAAAAAAACTTTCACTGATAACCAGCAATCTGCTACCACAAAGGATATCTCTGAACGTGAGATGACTTGAGGTCTAAGTGCTGTTATACCCTGCATGTAAACTGTCCAGCTGCCTATACTTAAAACATAAAGTTAAAACATCCTATAGACAGATCGACAAAAGGACACACTGAACTGGATAGCTACCAGATGATCTCTAAATTTTAACAAATAAATTGAAAATTTAATGTGATACATAAGTTCACTATGATACAGAAATGCTATAAATGATATATGCCGACTGTTCTGTGATCATGTTAATATTTCTGGTGCCAATACCTTTAATACAAATACCTGTATCATATGCATCTGTACATACAAAGTGAGATGGCTACCACAGGGGATATCTGAAAACAATTGTGATACACGTCTACAAAACAGATAATACAAGGGATATGCAGTGATTCAATTAGCACACCAAATGTCAGTACTTAACACAAATATCCATACTGGACCCATATATAGTCTGCTCCCATAGGAGAAATCTACAATGCAGTGCCACAGTAAGATTGTCCACTGATCCTGATTGTCCACTGATCCGGTTAGACAAACATGTGCCCATTTTAAAAAACCACATTGTTCAAACCCACACAAGGATAAACGGGTATCACTATGGATCTGTATGAAAATGTAGCAAAACCAAATCTACAATATAGTGCTATTATAAGAGATGCACATATATGTCCAGTGATTCAAGTACCGGTATTCCAATTAGAACACTAGCTTTTCAAATTAAAAACACACTGCTTTAATATCTACATGGAAATGCAAGGGATCTCTAAAAGGTGATATGACACTAAATATATACAGCTTAGAGCTAACAAAATGGATACACAAATTATACAGTGATCTTTTTTTTAGAAAACCAACTGCACACATTAAAAACACATAGTTCTAACACCTACATGGTACATACTATCATTGGGATCTCTACAAAGGTGTTTTCCAATCTACAATACAGTGGTACTAAGACATGCAACTGCTCACATGGTCTTATTAAGTGAACACATAGCTCAAATACTCAAATACTTATGGATGTACACACACAGGAGCTGAGAGCTACTCTAGGGGCTGATGGTGGCTCACCCAGCCCTCCATTAAGGACATGAGGTATCACACTTAAAACACATTGCTCAAATACCTGTTGACACAGGTACGAGCATGGCCAGTTAATGGCCATCAAAGATGACGGAACAGCCTCGGGCAGTCATGTCTTCATGAGCTCATGCGAAACTGGTACAGTATAAACCAGCTTATGTCAGGAGTTAATTGTAATTGAGATTTATGAACACATATATCTCATCTTGTGTTAACCATGTAAGTGAATTTAGATTTATCTCTTTATAAATGAATGTAAGCACGATCTATGCATGTAGCAAAGGAAAATGTTGCTTTCTTGAAACTATTTGATTTATGACTGACTAAAGGAAATTTATATATGTATACAGATATATCTTACCTCAAATGATTTGTGTATTTTAATTTATATGATTAATTACACACATACACATCTCATTTATAAATCTATACAGAAAATGTTCTGCCTGAAAGAATGACAAATAGCTTAATTCTTAAAGTGTTTTGTTTGTGGTGCAGTGGGTCTTCACACTCATCCAACCTGGTCAACCCAAATTGCTGTCTTATTCCAGTGTTCCACAACTGATATAACAAAGGCTGTGGTATGTGCTATCCTGTCTGTGGGATAATGCAGACAAAAGATCCTTTGCTAATAAAGTGTAGCTCATGTGGCAGCAGCAAGTTTTCTCTCCCATTATGGTCAATATGGTCCTTAACCATATGTTTGCTACCATATAACCATATATGATATGTGTTGATTGCATCACTCACTGTAAGTCTCCTGTTAGGTCACATACAATTTTTTTTTATATGTTATAACCACATGCACACACACACGCAAATGTACTCAATGTCATTTTTGAAGGGTCACCGAAATATTCAGAGGGTGTTCTATTTTATTAGCATATAATGTATATTCATAACAGAACAATAATTTAGTTAATATGTGTTGTTTTAATAAAGCATGTTTCCGATTACAACTATCCACATGCAGATGGTGACATCATGAAACCAGTGCCTCTCAAAATAAAAGCCACACAAGCATTATGGTGGATTAAGAATCTCATTGTGACTTCAATATCAGGTATGTCCTCCTCTTTGATCTAGCACAGAAAGACAGCCGAACCTCATCCTTTTTACCAGATTCACAAAATATATGCGAAGTATGGCCCATCTTTCTATGTAACATATATAGAAGATCAGGAGCAATGGACGAGTCTTGTACACTCTGCAGCCTAGCTTGTCCGCCAGGATATAAATACAGGCAGCAACATTCTGATCCAATCTCTGGGTATCCTGTTTTTGCAAGGAAGGTCTTAACAACATACCTCTGTGGGACCTTGTTTTGTCATCTTTGAAATATTGACCATGCAAAAAAATGGGAACCATTTGCATGGATGGAACAGTAGCATACTAGTTAAATACCCATCAACCACATAGAATTGAGTACAACTAATTACAGATAATCCATATTTTAGGAACTGGTTTTTTGTGTCGATTTTAAAAGTTATTTTATAAGTATCGTGCACATATCCATGTGGATATTAACTCTTGCAAGGATCCTAACAGGAATCGTATTTGGAGATTCAATAAAAATTTTAACCCTAATTAACAAATATATATTTAAAGCATAATAATAATTTTAAAAAAACAAAAAACAAAACAATCAAACCTACCTTAAATATTGCCTGGTCATCATGTGTATGACGGTGGTCGTGGGTGTCATGTGTGTCATGGTTATCGCAGTGCCGGATGATGCCGGCGGCTAGCAGGTGTGTACAGAGCTGTGTGACGATGACGCGCACGTCGTGTCTGGTGAGCACCAGGTGCAGGTAGTGGCGATCGCTGTACCATGAACCCAGCCACAGCGCCAGCAGCTGACCTGAAGCAGGAAACACAGAATGGAGTTACAATTAACACTGCTTCTGAAGTTCAATTATTTATTTATTAACCAACAAAAAAAAAAAAAATCATTCATTCATTTACTTATTTATTTATTAAGGGAATGGAGTCACAATTAGCATTACTTCAATACATTACTTAATTATTTTTCTTTCTTGTTTTCTTTCTTTTACTGACTTAAAGCAGAAATGACTTGAAGAAACATGGCATAGAGTCAGGAATGAACATTACCGTAGCTATTTATTTATTTTCTTAATTTTAAATTATTATTTCCATTTAAATAAAATAAAATTATTAATTTGTTTAAAAAAAATAAAATCCCACATCAAAACCTTGACATGACAAATTATAATCTTGAACAGATTTGCTTACCTTCAAAGACACATTTGCTTGCGAATTTCAAGTTCTCTGGAACATTTTCTGGGTATATGACAGCATCTTCGAGATTCACTTTCGGTCTGTAGGTTTGTTCAGCACTGCTGCCTCTGTCTTTGGCATCCTTCTGAATCACAAGAGCTGAATCACCAACACTCTCTACATTAGTGTCCTCAGTATGTGAAGGTTTTAATTCACTGCTATACACATTTCTCCTTGGACTAACTGATATGCTCGTTTTGTTCTGCTTTGATTCAACACCAGTCTCATCTCTTGGTAGGCTGACTAATTCACTGCTCTGGTATACTTTTGGGTCACTGATGTTTTCATGTCTTTGCTGACTAACAGATGTACTGTTCTGGTACGGATTTGTTTCATCGCTGCTTTCACTTCTTTGTCGACTGACTGATGCTGTGTTTGGGTCTTGTTTTGTTTCACCAACAATATCATCCTTTCTAGGACTAACAGGTGCATCACTCTGGTAAACCAGCAGTGGGGTTGGCTGTTTTTCAACTATCTTCATATTAGAAAACAGTACTTCCAGCTGGACATCATCTAAATTGGTTTCTTGCACAGAATCTTCAGAAATGTTTCCCACTGGCTCCATTACAGGCGGCTCTTCCACTTTGGCAGGAGTGCTGCTGCCTCCGAACCATCTTCTTAACTTCTCTTCATCGCTGTACTTCATGGCCTGGTCCAGGTCGGTGACACCCTGTCTACGTGACCGCCAAGACGGGTAGCTGCCAACTTTGTCCAGCAAGCGTCCAGATGAGTACGAGTGGGCAGATGATGATGATGAGGATTTCACAGGAGTGTTTTCCTCACTGCTGGCAGACCTGCTGCTGAATGCGGAGGATTTCAGAATGGGTGTCTCGTCACCACTGACTGACAGGCTTCTCCTGGAAGGTGAGGATGACACTGAAGGTGGGTCTTCACCACCTAGTGACATGCTTCTTGGAGATATCTTTGTAACAGCACCATCTTCAGATACACTTCTAGGGGAGGAAGACTTTTCAACAAGCATTTCTCTAACACTTGTTTTACTCCTTAGAGATGTAGAAATATGTACATCTGCATGACTCACTGGTTTACCTCTTGGTGAAGTGCTCTTAGTTATTAGAGGAATTTCCTCACCTGCAGACATACTCCTTGGTGATAGAGACTTAGCAACAGGAATTCCCTCACCTCTTATTTGCTTACTTCTTGGAGACAAAGACTTTGTGACAGGCACTTCATCACCACCTTCTGACATACTCCTTGGTGAGAGGGATCTCACAGCAGGTTTATCAGTCCTATCAATAGACATACTTCTAGGTGGAGACCCTGAAACCGGTGGCTCATCACCAACATGTCTGTGTCTTGGGGACAGAGATGTGTGAACAGGCATTTCTCTGCTTCTAGGTGAAATGGAAGACTGAACAGACATTTTTTCACTACCACTGGACATAATTCCTGGTGATAATGACTTTGGAATAGATTCTTCTGCACCATCTACTGACATTCTGCTGGTAGAAGATGACATTTCAACAGGAATATCCCCACCTTCAACAGAAATATTCTTTGAGGCAGAAGACTCTGGATTAGGCATTTCCCAACAAGTTGTCTTACTCCTAGTGGAGGACTTTATAACAGGAATCGTCTCACCATCAACAGATAAACTTCTTGCTGATGATGTCTTGGTAAAAGGTGCTTCTTCACCACTGACTGACATGCTTCTTGATGACATTCCAGCCAGATGGTGCTTGGAATGACCTTCTGCTACAGAATCATCATCAACAGAAACTGTCCTCCCCAGGACAGACACAGAATATTTAACGTTAGGTTTGGGAGATTCATCACGGGCATCATAATCAAAGAGCACACTCTTACCTTCCAGAGGTGGTTCAGTTTCTAACAAGGTTCCTTCAGAGGTAGACACTTTGCCATGTATGCCAGCATGTGCATTAAGTGCTTGAAATTGGGAGGAGTCACCACCGGCCTGGACAACAGAAGCTACTGATGCTTTTTGTTCTGTAATTCTTGTATCTAATGCATCACCAGTGATGCTTCTGTTGCTCCTGGTATCTGCGTGGGTTATAGAGGACTGACCATTGAAGGACACTGAAGCATCATCTGAAGTATCCTTTGATTCCTGTACAGATGATCTGCTTCTTGATAGGAATTTTGGTGGATTTTTCAACACATCTGCCAGACGTGCAGATGAAGATTTTGCTCGATCACTCAAGGTTTTCGAGACAAGTCGAGGTTGTGAGAGACTAAAGGTGGGCTGTTTCTGATGGTCTGATGGACTGTCGGTCTCATCTAGATTTTCTGCACTTGGTTCTGGAGACTGTGGTCCTGATAAAAGTCTACGACGGTGGCGGTAACCTTCCGGCAGCCCGATTCTTGGTAGATGAGATTTTACTGATTTTGTTTCTGCTGGCTTGTCAGATATTTTTCCAGAACTGTTGAATGTTGAAGATGTTACAACATTGTGGTCTGGTTCTGTAGAACAAGTGTGAGGTTTGGACGGAGTGTCTTGTTTATTTTCTGATGTGTCGGTCACTTCACTCATTGTAAAGCGATGAGTGGTGTTTGGGGTATCACAGTAAGATTCACAACCAGTAATGATATGTATCAGATCTTGTGTGAAGTTGGTGCAGCTTTGGTATGTTCAGCAACCTGAAGAATGCCAAACATTCATAAAGTGTGGATGAAATTTCTGAAGTGTACATTATATTTACATAACTGCATATATACTTTTTGTGTTAATGATGTTATTAGAACATTTGCTGTAAACAAGATCTGTTGTATGTTATTAGTCAAGTAAAACATTTTTTCAATATGTAAAATTAATGTAGTTTACAAGAAAATACAGTATATTATATGAATTGTACTAAAATATGGTCCTGGTTTTATGTTTTCCACATTATATACATTAATTTTAATACGTGCATCTACTGAACCAACTAACTCTACACCCACACAAACAACCTGCAAGGTAGCTAACAGCAAAGTATGGAAAATGTTGTTGTTTTTAAAAACAACTAGACTCACAAGTAATAAAAGGGCAGTTTATTACATATGCTACGCTTTAATTCAATTTTTTTATCTCAATGTAAAACATTTATGTCAGTGCCAAGAAGTGCACCAAATGAGTTGTCTCCCTTGCTGACAGCTTTAATGTGAAAATTAATGGTGTAGCATTAACTTTAGTATGAGATAACTTGTACTGGCAAACTGGTGCTTTCAATTTACAAGTACCGTATATCGCTGTGTATTAGCCGTCCCCATGCATTAGCCGACCTCCTAGTTTCACCCTCCAAATCGGCTTTTTATTATAGACTTTGTATATAAGCTGACCCCCTTCTTTTGAGTTATGTACAACCTTCATCCGGAAGCAGTAGCCGATTTCTATTTATAGAAATGGTGTCCGGTTAATTTATTTCTTGTAAAATATAAATACCAAAATAGCTAAACACAGTGACAGTTAGCATTGTTGATTGTGTTAAAACAACACTAGTTCGCTAATCGGTGTTTTCATTTTAGTAAATGTGTCGTGTTCTTTACTAGTCACACCTAACCACCCGTGTTGATTAATTCCAAGCAGATAAACAAAACAAATGTAGCTGGAACAATTAACGTGTTCACCGGTCTAGTAAGCTGAGTTTTGTAATGTCACGTGACCTGCGAAGATTTCCGAAGTTGTTTTGATCGGTCACCGTTTGTAGTTGTTTAAAGAGATAAATATTAATAAATTACTTTTAAACACCAACAATTATTAAAGATGGTCATATACAAACAATTTTAATATATTTTATTTGTAAAAGATTGTGTTAAATTGCAATATTAAACGTTTTTGAAAGCGGAAAGGTAGAGCACAATAATAAAAAAGAGTCAAGAGATTGACTCAGCCGTCACTAATCTAACATTTCGTCCAACAAAATGTTGACTCCCTAGATAAGCCGACCCCAGCCTTTAACTTGATACTTTTTAGATCAAAAACTCAGCTAATACACAGCGATATACGGTATTTAATGTTTTACCTACAATCGTATGTGTCAGCTGAAATGGTCTCTCCCATTCAGAAAAGAAATGGAGGGAATCAGTAGAGTTAAATCTCCAGTCAAATAATGTGTATGTTTTTATTTAATTGTTAACAACAATTAACCTGATTACTATGGTAGTTTAAGACAATGGCATGACTTGTGATTTTGGATGGTAGCTGAAATAAATGGATGCTGAATATTACTGCCATAGATGGTAGTGTACAGAAAACCAAATCATGGCATACTGAGACCTTTGAGCTATATATTTACGGTCCTCTCAGAGAATAAAAGCATGCCATCAATGTATACGCTATTTTCTGATTAGCAAATAACTTTAAGATGCATCATCCAACAGAGAGGAGAGCTATATTCTTATGTTATACACCAGCTATAAAACACAGGCTGGAATAAAAAATAGCTCAATGGGTGAGATACATTCAAGACGCAGTGGAATGAAATTCCAATAGAGTAAATTAAAATATGACTAGGTCCAAATGAAAAAGAAAAACTCAACATTGAAACATCTTTTGCTTACCTGTTGTTTTATTCTTTCTAATCGTTTTTCTTTTTCTTTTTCTAATTCTTTTTGTTCTCTTTCCTTCTGAACTTTTTGATAAACTGCACTAAGATCCTGAAAAACAAATGATGAAGAGATTGTAAGTGAATTTTCATCTGATAACACTAATCTAATAACGTCTGCATATTTTAGTAGATAATCTTTAAATATTTCAGTGAGGTTCCATATAAAAATTTGGATGGCAAAACTTAAATATATCAAGCTAAATTTATATAATTATTATCCATTTTAAAACTACCTACTGATAATGGTAAAAATATTAGCTTATTACATGTATGGTTGATAATTTTGTACCTATGTTGGAAAAACAATAACACACAAATATTATACCCTTTCTCTGAACTTTGCAATTTCTCTGGCAGAAATCTGTCTTTTTCGTTCAGCTTCTTCCTCTTCCCAAAGTTCCTTCTGTCTTTTCAGAAATTCTTCTTCTTCCTCTCTACGTCTCCGGTTTTCTTCAACTTGAGCCTTTATTGCAAGCTAAAATATTAAAATGTTTTTATTAAAAAATAGTATTTATGGTATATATTAAATGTAAAACTAAATAATAACTATCTTTCAATCCTATCTTCAATTAGATGTTTTACCCTGCAGTAACACAAACAGTCTACTTTTGGCCTAAGTATTTCAAATTGTTGGTAGGGTCCAATTTTTGAAATATTTTTATTATTTCTTCAATTTTGCTTTTTGCTTATTAAGATGTTACTTTTGTATTTGTTTGCCATATTTTTGTTTTATTTGGTTTATCTTTGAATTAAAAAA
>JAUTBW010181776.1:0-12132 GCA_032361425.1 Peltospira smaragdina | reverse complement strand
ATTATTATTATTATTATTATTATTATTATTATTATTATTATTATTATTATTATTATTATTATTATTATTATAGTCATCATCATCATGTTTTTAAAATATGTGTGTTATTTTTACAATCTTAGATCTTACATGTATTTGGTTGATAAACTATTAATATTTTAAAAAGTTTACATCCAAACTAGTATTCATTGATTAAGTATAAGTAGCAACATATTGACAAATACTGTAACTCATATGGGGTCTTATTCACAAAAGGGTGTAAATTTACCTTCAAAACATAGTACTGAGTCTACGTCTATCCATTGGTTCATGATGTCAGAGATCTACTTTCAACCATTAATCAGATGTAAAAGTTATGTTACGTGTGAGGCGTAATTTTACACTTGTTTGTGAATAATGCTCCAGTACTATAAGTGACATGTCGGGTGTTCATTCTGTTTGTAATTAAATCAGTTAACACAAGGATGACATGTCTGTGTTTTTTTTATCTCTCCAGTGGTTTGGCACTAACAACTAGCTGTCATGTTGTATTTGTTTGTAAATTCAGGTAATCTTGGCCACCAACATTGCCGAGACATCACTGACTATTGATGGAATCATTTATGTCATCGATCCAGGATTCTGCAAGCAGCAGAGTTACAATGCAAGAACAGGGATGGAGTCCCTAATTGTCACACCAATATCAAAGGTAATCCCAAAAGGTCAAGCATTTTCTAATATAATTTGGAATTTGGTTACCTTTATAGCATCTGAATTAGTCAAAGTATTAAGCAGTATATGAAAATTAAATACTGAGAGGTGTGGAAGAGATTTAAAATTATTCTTTCGAAAATATTTTATTATATTGCTTTGATTCTCCACCCTCCACCCATATTAATAAGTATGGTTTGTTTATGGTAATTTGACAGTGAAACTAATAGGTTAATTTTTGTTACTATAAATGCAAAATTTAGCACTGTTGTGACACTAACTTTCGTGTTGTGGGTATTTTTAAATCATGATTAAGTGGCAGAAATAAGTGTTAATTGCATTCAGTATAATTTTAAATATGATTTGAAATATGTCAGTCTATCTCAATATCATTGTCTCCTTTTAATGCTCTACAATATAACCTATGGTATTTGTAATGTTAATGACTATAAAAGATGGATTTAAAGAGGACTATTTTATCAGGCAATAATAGTTGTTTAAGACATGTATAACCTGCTCTCTCTCTCTCTCCCGCCATGCAGGCATCTGCGAACCAGCGCGCAGGTCGGGCGGGGCGGGTGGCTGCGGGGAAGTGTTTCCGTCTGTATACGGCGTGGGCGTACAAACATGAACTGGAGGACAACACTGTGCCAGAGATCCAGCGCACCAACCTGGGCAACGTCGTGCTGCTGCTCAAGTCACTCGGCATCAACGACCTCATCCACTTCGACTTCATGGACCCACCCCCGCACGAGACACTGGTGCTGGCCCTGGAGCAGCTGTACGCTCTGGGCGCTCTCAACCACATGGGTGAGCTCACCAAACTGGGACGCAAGATGGCAGAGTTTCCTGTCGACCCCATGATGTCCAAGATGATCATTGCTTCAGAAAGGTATAATTGTTTTTTTAAATAGATATCATTTTAACACGTTGACTACCATTGAAAAAAGGCAGTTTATCACATTTGCTACCCTTTAAATCCATTTTTTGACCTCAGATTAAAACAAAATGGAAGTCAGTAATTTTTTTCAATATTTTTACATTGATGTTGTTCATGTTTACCAAGAAGAATACCAAATGAGTAATCTCCCTTGCCAGCATTTTTAATGTAACATGATATAACATTGATTTTACTATGAGATATCTCGTACTGGCAAACACTGGTGCACTCGGGTTACGAGTGTGTTAAAGACATTTCACAGATGTACAGGACTCATTATTTTTGCTAAATATTGATTTTAAATGGAATATATATTCATTTGAGATAATAAACCTTATTATGGTGCAGATGAAGACTTTTAAATGGATAGAATTATAGTATGATACATCATCATAATCCAAATAGCAGTTATTGTTTTCTGATTGCTATAATTCAATTATTTTTGGCCATTAGATTAGTCGGTGCTCTATGACAGTATGATGCATTTAGTAACTTCATATGAAACTATTGCCTGTAAGTGAACAATAAGTAATATCTTTTCCCATAAAATATTTTAGTATTAAAAATGTGGCAATACAAAAACATTCATCTTGATTTCTCCAGATACAAATGTTCCAAAGAAGTTATAACCATTGCATCCATGCTGTCTGTAAACAACTCGATATTCTACCGACCAAAGGACAAAATCGTACACGCAGACACGGCCCGCCAGAATTTCTTTGTTCCTGGAGGTGACCACCTGACGTTGATGAACGTGTACACTCAGTGGGAGGACACAGACTTCTCGACGCAGTGGTGCTACGAGAACTTCATCCAGCACCGGTCGATGCGACGGGCCCGCGATGTGCGAGATCAGCTCGAGGCACTCCTTGACCGAGTCGAGATCCCACTCATGTCAAACCCCGGGGACAACATTGCCATCAGGAAGGTAATACAAAAAAGGATGTGTGTGTGTAATATATAACCATAATCTTAACTGCCCCATCCTCGTGAAAATGTGAAAATCTATGATATGTACCAGTTGTATCTGTAGGAATGTGTATTAAATATCTTGTTTATGTCTTGTTCCAGTCAGTGTTCCACAACTGGTGTAACAAAGGCTGTGGTATGTGTTATCCTGTGTGTGGGATGATTATTATATCCCTTGCTGCTAATCGGAAATATTTGACCAAGTGGTGTAACGAATGCAGTGCACTATATGGTGTGATTTGTACACACTTGGTAATTGGATTAACTGTTACTAAACAATAAAAATATTTCCAGGAATGTAGCTTTAACTATTTCACTCTATAAGTAGCTTGATGTTAATTAAATCTTTTGCTATTTCATCCAATGAATTATGCACTGCTGGCATTACAAAACAAAAACTTAATTCAAATGGGCATGTTGAGAGTTTAGTTTACAACTTGTTATATGAATATTTGATGTAAGGCTGTTGTATTGCACAAAGGTACACATTTTAAACAATATTATTTAACACATTTACAAATAATTAAATCAAGTGACCCATACCTGGTTGACCGTGCATTGAACAGGCACATAAATAATTGGGCTGCCCATGCAGTAGATGAGCTTAAACCTCGTTTCCCTGTTGTACTGTAGGCAATCACAGCCGGCTACTTCTACCACACGGCGCGGCTGAGCAAGGGAGGCCAGTACAAGACGGTCAAACACCAGCAGTCAGTGATGGTGCACCCCAACAGTGCGCTGTTCGAGGAACACCCACGCTGGCTCATTTACTACGAGCTCGTCTTCACAACCAAGGAGTACATGAGACAAGTAGGTACACACCACAAAATTTTACTGGACTGCAGGTGTAGAGTAATGCATATTGGTTCTGTATGGGGATATTGAATAATCTTCCACATTAAATAACCAAGTATATATAACTTACAGCACCTTAGAAAAAAGATTGTTAAGAATGAATGTTTGACATCCCTACATAAAAAGGAAACATAAAATTAAAAAATTTATGGGAAAAGATCCACCATAAAATAACCTCACTGATTGATATACTGCCTAATGAATGTTCATAACGAATGTGCACATAATTTAATTATGACTAGTAGTCTTTATAGGCCAACTTTATAGGAAGAATGAGTATATATTAGTAAAACAGTTACAATGATTTTTCTTCACAAAAACAACAAAAACATAAGCTTATTTCTTAGTAATGTTTTATTCACCATACTTGATCTCACAGATACACTATGGCCAAAACAAAATAAGTTTCAACTTTATTATAAACCTAGTAAGTAGATGTAAAAGTCTTGATACAAGTTTTAGTGATACTTTTAATATTTTCTTTATTGAAAAGTATGACTTGTCTTATTCAGGTGATAGAGATTGAGAACAGCTGGCTATTGGAGGTGGCCCCACATTACTACAAAGCCAAGGAGCTTGAAGACGGCTCTGGCAAAAAGATGCCAAAGACTGTTGGCAAATCCAAAGCCGACTTGGTCCGCAACTACTAACTGCAACCAGCCTATTTCTGCTGCTGAATGTATTACTGTGATACAGTTATATAGACAGTGCTTAAGAAAGAAATCTCAGGGAGTTTTAACCAGTGTGTAAACACACTTTAAATCAAAGCAATACCATTTATCTAATGATACTAAAAGACATATGCTCAATTAAAATTGCTGCATAGTTTAAATGTGGTTTAGCATAGTAATGAATACAGATGTAAACCTTCAGAAAAGTATCTGTAAAAATAATTAGTTCATTGCAGTTGTAAATACTTGCACTGAAATAAAAGTGCAAATGTGTTATGGTTTGTAATAAAAATTGATTTTATAGATCCATTGTTTAGTATTGCTTTAGCATCATGAAACTTCAGTACATATTGGATTTTTGTTATACAGAAAACCAGAAGGAAGATAGTTACAGTGGAACAAATGGATACAATTTTGAGTGCATGACAAATTAGTATACATTGAATTTTTCTTATAAAGAAAAGCAGAAGGAAGATAGTTACAGTGAAACAAATAACTATGGAACAAATGGATACAATTATGAATGCATGAAACATTATTGGTACTAAGAATTATGAAGTCCATCTCCGACAAGGTTATCTATTCATTCACTTCATCATAACAGAATGATCATCATTTTGCTTATGTTATAGAACCAATGTATCAGATACATTGAAGTTTTCTTTTCATAAAACCATCCTACTGTCATTCTTGTAATGTGGTAAAAACTATGAACCAAGCAGATAAATGTAAAATATTACTTGCATGTCACATGATTAGGTTAGGTATTTAATTATTTGTGTGCTTACATTCAGTTACTGCAACCTTCAAACTTGGGAAAAAAAGATCTGAGCCATCTCTTCTTGATATTAGGTTACTAAAGTGCTAACCAAAATTATACATAACTAGTTTTGGTTATTAAATAAGATTTGTAAATATCTGTCATGCATAAACTTGAAAACCGAATTACCATGATCTATTACTATGTACATGTGACTGACAAAATAAATGTCATAAAGTTGTCTTTTATAGAGAAAAAAAATTATTGATCTGCGGAACATTTGACAACCCAGGTAATCTGAAACAGACTCAACAGCACATATAACAGATAGTTATCTGTTTCATTTCAGTTATTATTAAATAATATTATCTGTTTCAAACTACGAGTTTACTTGTAAAAAAGTTCAACAAAATAGATTTTTTTTCATCTATAAAAGACAACTTTTTTTTACCTTTATTTTCATTGTCACTTTTCATTTAGTAATGGGTCATGATAATCCTCATACGGTTTTCAGGTTTATATTTGACAGATATCTGACTTTTATGTAATAAGCAAAATACGGTTATGTATAATTTCGATTAGTACTTCAGTACATTGTTAGGAGTTATTGGGAAGTGAACTTGGCTAAACCCCTATAAACTCACTATAGCTTACAACAGGTACCAAGATGTCAGTCCATACCTGCTAACTTTACACTGAAGGCTTTACCATTGTACAGTGTCAATGTTAGATATTTATTTAGATAAAATCTTTTCAGATTATCTATAACAACAGCTCATCATGACCATGCTTCCACTTGGTAACGTCGGTTTTGTTCTAAACGTCTCAAGAAATTTTCACTTTCATCTTCA
Organism: Peltospira smaragdina; assembly: GCA_032361425.1. Classification (NCBI taxonomy): domain Eukaryota; kingdom Metazoa; phylum Mollusca; class Gastropoda; order Neomphalida; family Peltospiridae; genus Peltospira; species Peltospira smaragdina. The sequence continues at coordinate 6,396 of JAUTBW010181776.1, read as the reverse complement.
CTTTGCTCTCCTTCCTTCTGAATTATTTCCTTCAGAGATTCTCTTACATCATCTGGCATTCTCTTGGCATTCCTGAAAATGTATATCTTTTGTAAGCTTACCAATATATCCATTACAATTCTTATGAAAACCTTAGTGGGTACCTGACATCTGAGATCGAATATGTGTCCGGTGGGCACACACACCACAAGGCTATTGGAAGGAAGGAAATGTTTATTTAACGACGCACTCAACACACTGGTGTATGGTTATATGGCATCAGACATATGGTTATGGGCTACTCTTTCTGATTAGCAGCAAGGGCTCTTTTATATGCACTATCCCACAGACAGGATAGAACATACCATGGCCTTTGATATACCAGTTTGTGAGGCACTGGCTGGAATGAGACATAGCCCAAACAAGGCTACTGAGGTGTCCCCAAATTCACATGAAATCTGTATTCCACCACTGAAATATTAATACCTCGATTAACCATATTTGTCTCCATAGATGACTTACCCGGCTATGTAGAACCAGGCATCTTCTTGAGACAGTAACTTCCAGATCAGAGCTCCATTCTGCTTCATGACATGCTGAACATAAACCTTGTTCTCCTACAAACACAAAATCTGCATACTGAACCTGACATGTTAACCAAACAATATAGTTGGATCACAATATCATCATCCATTTTTAAAATGCCAAAATAGGTTGGTAGGTGATGGGTTTGTGTACCAGAAGGTATGGAAGATACGCTTTGGTGAAAATGATAAAAGCATTATTAGCAGTATAGTAAAAGAAACATGATTTGATCAAAGACCATTTACCAGTAAACGAAGGACATTATCAGTAGCCTAAGTCACTGTCATTTAACAATAATAATATGCAATTTAAATTTAAAAAAAACCCACAAAAACAAAACAAAAACATAAAATCCCAACAAGAAACAGAATAATAATAAAACCTGGTCTCGAGAGAAGGCTGTGAAGAGGGTGAGCAAGTTTCTTCTTTCTAGATCACTCCACTCGTCCTTGCAGTAGAAGTCCTTGTCACGGTTACGACAGCCAAAAAACAAAACATTCCCTGCAACATAACAGATTTTGCCAATATGTATTTCTTAACAGACAGATGTGAAAGATGCTACATGCTTAGTAATATGCACTCCATTTTAGATAAAAATCCCCTGTAGTTATGCAAGACAGAATTTTTCTAGTTAAATTTCAACCTCTAGATAAATAACTAATTTCTGGTCACTGGACAATACAGCACAACAATGTCAAGTTTAACACATTAACCAATGTTATCTATTCTAGACTAGTTTAGCACAAGCTGGGATATGTGAATGGATTAAATTCGACCAATAAACCATTATGTGATTGGTACATAAAGGCTGTACTATAGGATAACCAGTTTGTGGATAAGTGATGTACGCTATCCCTTTTTGTTATGGGAGACATAGAGGATTTCCTCTTCCTGCATGTCACGAAAAACAGACGAGGCAATTGACATCCAGTGGTTGGAAGGTCTGATAACGTCTTTAAAACCAAAAATCAACTGTTCTTTCCATTTTACAATAGCGATAATCAACACATATACTAACTCACCTCCCATTTCCTCTGCAGCCCTCTCCTGAATAAAACTTCTGAAAGGTGCAACCCCAGTTCCTGAAAGAAAAGAAATTCCAACCTACACCAGCCTGTTAATAGTCACTCAATTCTTGCTGACTAACGTTGATTTCTAAGCAAAGAATTGGTTCTGTAGTAATTTATTTGGTAATATATGGTAATGAAAACAGCCCTACTATCCCTACTTTTCCCTTTAAAATCCTTATTTTTTCATAAAAATTATTCTACTTTTCTCCCTACTTTTTTGTTAATGGTTACTTGACAGCCTATTTAAAACGTATACCTCTATCATTACCTGGGCCCACCATGATGATCGGTGGCTTGGTTTTGGGAAATCTTATTGTTCCCTGTTTGACCCAGATGGGGACAACCGACTGTTGGCCTGGTGCAAGTGACGCTAGCCAGGTGGAGCACACGCCACGGCGAGGTTTCACCATCTTGGTGCGGTACGTCACCACTGCCAGCAGAATGTGAATCTCGTCAGGGAACAGCTGAATATTAACAACAACAGAAAACATTGTAGGCCTATGCGTAAATCTGGATCATGAAAAAATACTTCAGAAAATACTGTAAAAATTTACTAAAGTTTACAACAACTGTAGACATAGTGTTTGGAAAAGAAGAGGTGCACGTGTATTTTAAGTTTGGGATCAAAAGAACATTTGTGGCATTAGGCAAGATGCTAATTTTCTTTAGTTAATGACACATTTTTACCAATGGTCATGTCATTATCAGACATACGAATAAGAAATAAAATTAATGGCTGTACCATTAAAAATCCCACATAACTCATACACACACACCAAAAAAACTAACAAAAACAACAACAGGACAAATAACCGTGTCTAGAGATAAGAAGTTTTGGACGTTAATTTCACATATGTAATAATAATAGAGCCTCACTAGAAATAACGTAGTGGAAAAAGGCAATGAGGCTCTGTTATGGATTGTTATACAAACCTTTTGTGACGACGCGATGGAGAAAGCGCGAGGCTGCAGTGGGGGAATGAGATCTAACAAATACTCTAATGTCAGAGTCTGACACGTCTGGGGGAAATCGTGCAGAACCTACAATGGTAAACAATATGCAGTGCTTATGACAACTGAAAACATGTACTAGAATTCAAAACATGAATCACAAAGATAAATTATATATTTTGATAAATAAGACACTCATTTTGTTTTCATATGTATGCTAAAATAATCAGCACAGTAATATTAAAATAAAATTATTCTTATTCAACAGAAATATTAACAACTTAATCTCTTTCTCCAATGTGCTATCTCATTTAATGTTTAGCATATATAAAAGGTCACTGTTGAAAATTAACACATTGCCTTTGTTTATGACATCTTTTTCATACACTTTTCTGTGGACTTGATTTGTAACATTTCAAAACTTCAACCAAATGAAAACATTTACAACTGTGGTAGTGGGTGAAAGGTATGTTTTTATTAAAGGATGTACGTGTCAAATTTTCTGAGCTTGACCACATGAGAAAACAAACCTCCAGTGTGGTTCTCTTCATTCTGTTGCAGTAAGAATACAGCTCCTCCTGTAAGAAATGAACACATGCTTTGATCACGGCCATTCTAAAACAAGCCTAGCAAAGCAAACAATCCAACTGACTCAGGATATAACAGAACTCGAAATCTTACATTCACCACACTAAAAATTTAATAATCAATCCTTATTTTCTCTAGTACTTTAAATTTAGAATATGGATCACTGTGTTAACAAAATATTTATCTTTTTTGTAGTTTTTTTTTAATACAAATGGGTTTTGTTATTTTTATTAATATTTTTATAACCTTTTGAATACTTATAAATTGAAATCAAGCTATATATGCATCACCATAAAGATTATAATATATGTACAACTTTTAAATTTGTGGTTGCTAGCTAATACTTAACTATCATGGCTTTACACATACCTGCCCTGCTGATGATGCAAATTCTTTCAACTTTTCCTTCTCCTGTTCATCCTGTGACAGCAAGGACATGAGCTCAAAGAAGTACCTGCGCGGTACCCCGTTTATGTCGAGGTAGTGACGCACCAGGTAGTCAAAAGAACACGGCTGTGGCAGGCCTGTTGGGACCTCACTGTCTGGAGACAACACAGAGAAGTATATTTTCATTAAGTGCCGTTCGTGAAAAAAATGTGGCTTTTAGTGATTACTTTAGCTTTGGACATAAGAGAAGTAATCTAATAGAACCACTGAAGACCTACAAATTGTAGATGATGCATGCACTGTAATTCTGAACTATCTCTTGCACTAATGAAGCTCTACCATCCTAATAATTATGTTCTTCGTAGGCTATTGTTAACAGTATTTAGACATGTATTAAGCAATTACAAACTGCTAATGCTCTCAACACATTTTTATTAAGTTATATCAGTTTGGGAACACATTTTAATTATACAAATCCATACAGGCTCACCGACAATATCAGGAAACAATATCAGATTGACTGTATGTAATGGGGCGGACACTGTCAACACTGGGCTATCAAGGTGCTTGTTATTTTGTGGAGTCCAGCCTAAAGCCAGTTGTGAAATGCTATGCTTAAGATATGCAGAACACGTTTCTATGTGTACTAAACACACCTGCTTCATTAGCCTCTAAACTGAAGCACGAGTCTCTGTCCAGTCCGAACAACTGTATGAAGTCATCAACGGTGTCATCCATGTTCTGTGGATGAACCATAACGACATCACCAGGATTAAACCTAAAAAAATGAAAATAACAGCCTTAGTTTATTATAAAGACTCTAGTGAAGTAGTTCACATATTGATATATAACATCATTTACTTATATCAATACTGTTAACGATTATAATAATTGATTATTGATTAAATAATTAATGATTAAGCAAAAGCCATTTCTTTTGCTAAATGGAGGTACCTGTTTTGAGGTACTTTGTAAATGATCTCTTAGGCATTTGGTAATCATTACAGAACAGAACTCATGAACAATTGTTTTTTTAGTGTTTTTAATGCTCCTCTTTTGAGCTCCGCCAATATAATGACTGATTGTAAGAATGTATATAAACAATTATTTAAAGACAGCTGTAAATTTATGTTTAGAATGTCAACATAAATATATGTCTTCCCATTGTTCCATGATGTCAGAGATGATACTCCCAGCCAATGATCAGACGAAGACTGACATATATGTTACAAACATAACTTACAGGTTTTATTGTGAATAATGCCCCATGTTTAAAAAAAAAAAATGCTGTTTATACAAATCTACAATGAACAAATCTTTCAGTATTCACATACACTATACCAGAGCCAGCTGTATCTAACACGATATGTCGGACATCTTGAAAGTGATCAGGAGCAGTAACTCTAGTATTTGTCTTCAGCTGAGCATGGAATGGATGCAGCTGGCTGTACTTGTTCTCTGTCTGAACACACTGATTGTCCAGTGACACAGTCTCTGCCGGTTTCTTTATCAATCTAAATCTTGATGGAGGACTGAAAATAAATAATTAAAACATTATTAGTAAATATGATAAAATGCTGATAAAAAAGAAGCTAACACTAAAAGATAAAGATAGCCATCCCCCAAACTTTAACATCAACAATATTAAGTCAACAAGTATTGAATGACAAAATACTTGTTTACACACAACACACACACACACACACAAAAAAAAAAATCTAATTAACTATTCTAATCTAAATTCAATCAGTAAATACTATATTTAATTAAACAAAAACAAAAACAACAGCATCTAAAATCAACATTAATATTTGAACGTTAATTATAAAATATTTTTTTCTCACCAGATGTCAGCACTGATGATGGATTTTCCGGCAGGCATTGGAAAAAGCTGTAAAGTTATTTTCCAGAATGATTCAAGCCATGGATCAATAATTGCATCAGGTCTGAAACACACACAAAGGTTTAAGATAATTTCAGGTTACAAGTAATTACAGAAATACGCATGTATATGATTTATAACCTGTTTCCCTACTGATAACTTGATGTTAACATTTTAAAGACTTTTGTGTATGGTATTGTATGCGAAGGATTTTCTGTTGTTTACAAGAATAAAAATAGTACCCCATTTTACAGCACGTACATGTCACTGTAGTTTTTCTACATGTTGAAAATACTATATAAGAGATCATAAATATTTTATGTGGAATACTGTTAAATAAAGTATAGTCTTTCTTTCTTTCTTAAAACCATATTAAAAAAACAAAAAAACAACATCAATAATATATTTATCCCACCAACTGCTAACTGAATTTATTACGTTTGTTAAATAAAAATAGTGTAAATGTATGCTTTATTTAATGACACACTCAATACATTTTTATTATTAAAATTATTTATACTATCAGTAACGTAAATGCATACTTATAAATAATGAATCAATAATCAAACTTAATGAATCAATAATGTGGAATAATCCCAGATTGCGTTGTTATTTATTCTTTTTAAATATAAAAAACCACTAGTAAAATATCCATGTTTTGTTAACTAAATGCCACGTGTTATCGTGTAAATATCTAAATGAAACACACCCTAGTTCGTGCTGATCATCTGCTAGACCAACTTGTGTTAGAATCTGGCCTCCGAGCTGCTGTAGTCTCTTGTTGAGTTTCTTAGCAATCACGTTAAACCTGCACACAAACTGCATCTTAGAACACCAAACATATACTCATTCAGCAAAGATATGCTCATTGAAAAATAAATAATAATAATAATAATAATAATAATAATAATAATAATAATAATAATAATAATAATAATAATAAATAAATAAATA
>JAUTBW010181775.1:0-19085 GCA_032361425.1 Peltospira smaragdina | reverse complement strand
TCTCACCCTCCCATCAAACCCCTACCCCATCATTCACTACAGTCTGAGTGTGTTTCTCTCACCCTCCCATCAAACCCCTACCCCATCATTCACTACAGTCTGAGTGTGTTTCTCTCACCCTCCCATCAAACCCCTACCCCATCATTCACTACAGTCTGAGTGTGTTTCTCTCACCCTCCCATCAAACCCTTACCCCATCATTCACTACAGTCTGAGCGTGTTTCTCTCACCCTCCCATCCAAACCCTACCCCATCATTCACTACAGTCTGAGCGTGCGTCATCTACGGCCATATCTATCGTGTCGGTCTCTCTCTCGGGATGAACTGCGGCGGTGCCCGTTTCGATGTTTCTTTGACTTGTGTCGGTCGGGCGAGTACCCCTCCACCCTATCGCGATCTCTCTCCCGCTCCTTGTAGTGCTTCTTGGCGTACTTGGACGCATAGCGGTCCGGGGATCGGGACTGGCTGCGACCCACCGATGCCCGTTTCCTCTTGTGACTGCGCTTCTCCTTGAACACATAGCGCTCAGGCGTCTGGTGCTTGTCCTTCTTGTACTTCTTCGGAGAGCCGCGGTATTTCTTCCTCGACACTGGGCTGTAGCTTCTGCTGCGACTCGAACGAGACGATCTGGAACGACCTGATGAACTGGCGTCACTTTCACCTTGCTTCTTCGTTGAATGATTGGTATATTTTGAACTAAAATGAAACCAACTGACACTGAATACAGGCAATGTTATGAATATAGGTAAATCCTGTAATATTTAGATACACAAGTCCAACATTTTAGAAGCTGGTGTGCTTTATAGATGAGAAAGCTTTTCAAAACTAAACATGCATTGCCTATTTTTATAAAGTTATTTTTATTAAAACGACATATGGGCGTCAGAAATATTTTAATTTGAAAAAAACCCTAATGACTACCTAACAAGAATATATCTCAGGACAGTGAGTAAATTACTAGGCTATAGAGGCACTGGTATATAATCAACGATTTCAATAATGAGGGTCTGGTGAACTAATCTGCAAGGTGGTCCTGCCTGTCCTACTAGGACACTGAGTGTTAATGGCAAAAATCTTTATTTAATAGAGCAGTAGGTATTATGTTGTATCAAGGTATCGAGTGAACAGAAAATACGTAGCCAAATGGTCATATAAATAGCAGCCAATGAAAATACAGATAGCAGACACACCTTACACTACATTACAGTGTCATTCACTTGGGTATCGACATATGCAATTGTGAATTTAGCTCTAGTGTGATAATAAAACAATAGGATGAAACGCTAAGTATGCAAGCTTTGTTGTTGCCTATTAACTCTTTCATGTTACATCACTCGAACAATACAACCGTGTCGCTGTTAGACATGGAAGGGTAATTAGGAATACACCAGCTCGAGATTAAGTGCATACATAGGGCCTATTTGTCTACTCTAAATATCCCATCGAAATAACACTTTCGAGGCGATTCATCCACTGGACATTTCATCCACCGGACAGTTAGTCCACGTACATTTTATCCACCCGTTACGTACATTTCGTCCACTGGTAAAAAAAAAAACCCATCTTCTTGTACCATGAAATTATTATTTCTTATAATTTCTATGTGATCATGCAAAAACTGTAGCATTTAGTTTAACATACAACCGTTTTGAAGTCATTCAGAACTAGTAATTGACAGATTGTTAATTTATTATATGGACATTTCGTCCACGTACATTTATTTTATAAAACTTTAAACACTTCTACATTAAAATTAGTATTTATTGTAATTTCTCTGTGATCACCTAAACACTGTAACGCTCAGTGTAATATGTAACCGTTGTGAAGTTATTCTAAACAAGTAACTGACAGATTGTTTGTTTATTATACGGATGTTTCGTCCACGTACATTTCGTCCACTGATTTTATCTTTTAAAACTTTAAACACTTCATATACATTAAAATTATAAAATCTTATAATTTCTTTGTGATCATGCAGAAACTGCAGCGCTTAGTTTAACATATAAAAAAATATATAACCGTTTTGAAGTCATTCAGAACTAGTAATTGACAGATTATTAATTTATTATACGGACATTTCGTCCACGTACATTTCGTCCACTGAATTTATTTTATAAAACTTTAAACACTTCTTCTGCATTAAAATTATTATTTATTGTAATTTCTCTGTGATCATGCAAAAACTTTAAGGCTCAGTTTAATATATAACCTGTCATTCAGAACTAGTAGTGACAGATTGTTAGTTTATTACACGGACAATTCGTCCACGTACATTTCGTCCACTGATTTTATTTTAAAACACTTTTAACACTTCTTGCACATTAAATTAGTATTTATTGTAATTTCTTTGTGATCATGCAAAACTGTAAGGCTCAGTTTAATATATAACTGGTCATTCAGAACTAGTAATGACATATTGTTAGTTTATTATACGGACGTTTCGTCCACGTACATTTCGTCCACTAAATTCATTTATTTTTAAAACTACTTTTAAACACTCCTTGTACATTAACATTATTATTTGCTGTAATTTCTTTGTGATGATGCAAAAGCTGTAACGCTTAGTTTAATATATAACAGGTCATTCAGAACTAGTAGTGACAGATTGTTAGTTTATTATACGGTGGAATCGTCCAGCTCCCGAAATAACATCGGTTTGTTTATCACATGCTACAGCTATCAAAATGAGAAGTTTTATTTCTAGTGTAGTAAATATAGATGTATATCTATCATTCTGTCTTGCATGCTACTGCAAAGAAAACAGCATTATTTGTATGTGTAGCATACGTGAATTTAAACCGGATGTCTTGGTTCTAAACATCAATAACCGGATGTATGCTTTTTCTGCCGGACCCTCATTAAAATTTTGAGAGCAAAGACTACCTCCCAATCCAAAACATTAATTTTGAGCCTTGGTAAATAAATAAATAAATGAACAATTATTAAAAGTTATTTGTATTTTCGAATATGGATTAAACCATTATTGTGTAAACACCAATATAGGCCTATATCCTATATAATTCTAACAGTACAAAACGACTAACTGTGAACGGAAATAAGGGTGAAATGACTCTAGTACAAATTGGTTTTAGGACGAAACAAACTAGGACAAAACACCTCGGGCGAACAGGTATATAGTACAAAATGATCTGGAAATGGATAGAAATCATAGTAACTCACAAATATAAAAATTTAAAACAATCTTCTTCTGCATTCAGTTCTTAATTTAAAACAATATAATTTTATTCTGCAATTTGTTTATTTTGTTTATATTTATAGTTTAACTTGTAACAAACAAAATAATTTAAAATTAATAAAAATTCGTACAGGAGTACCAGTTTACATTATGCCATTTAACAAAACACAAATTAGATAAATGATATTGTAGACATATTTCTTTCCTGCAATATAAGGTAAATATGACTACAAATTCAGTATTTCTTGGATAGAATATAACTTGAAACTTTTTCCTATACAGAATCCAAGTGACCAAATCAGGTGATGTTTATTATTTCGACAGTAATTTCATTCTAAACAAAACTATTTTGCGACAAAAAAAAAATTCATTAAGAATACACCAGTGTAATGAGTGTTGAATGTGTCGTTAAATAAACACTTTCTTCCTTCATTTACTTTGACAGTGTCAAAGTTTATCTCAAACTACTGTCAAGCTATAACTGATCTGCTATTACATTATTATTATTATTAAACAATGATTAATGTAATCCGTTTTTACTAATAGATAAACTGGCATAATAATGGTAATGAATAATTAATTGTTCGTAGAGGGCAATAAGCCGCAATGAATGTTTGGAACAATTTCAAATTGAATTTGGCATTCCACTGACAGCAACTATTACACCTACTGACCTAGTTTTCGACCAATATTATAGTCAATAACAGTGTAATCAAATATTTCACACAATAAATTCTATAACATACTGCTACACATAACTAAATAAACAAAATAACAAAAACAGAACATGTGACTACAATAATTAATGCTGACATGGCCTAAACGGGAATTCACTTGAACCTTGAATTTATTTCCATCGACGTGAATTTAATGTACAAAATTCACATTAAGCAATCCAGTATTACCGAGACAAGGGAACCTTGCTATTTTTCCGCCCATGCGCACAAATCATCATCCGGGGTTTTGGAATGAACATTTGTAATGGCGGTCAAGGTGGCAACTAGAACGATAGAAATACATAAATAATTGGCCATCTGTCCGTCAAAATAAGACCGATAAAGATAAGGAACAAAACATTATACAACAAAAATGATGCAACATGTTACACAAGAGAAATCCGACGAGACTAAGGAAGTTACAACCATTGAAATAAAGCAAGATCAGACTCCATTATCGGATTCGGAGCCGTCTGTGGGAACTAATCAAGGATTGTTGTCTAAAGAGTCAAATTTTGGACCCGATATGTCGGGTAGCGAAGATGATGAGGCATCTGAGGTACAATTCATCCTTATTTGTATATTCATATTGCACAATTTATATAGTTAAACAAACATCTATTTCGTGTTATTTATTAGGTCGTTTTTAAATTATGAATTATTATGAATGAACCATGTGACTTGATTAAAGGTTGAAATAAAAGTGAATTAATTGTATGCATGTAACTGTTAAGACCTATAACCTTCTAATTAGAAAGATTATATAAATTCAAGAGAAATAAATAACATTGAAATACAGTAAATTGTCAAAAGCAAGGAATCTGGAAAATAAATTAGGCAAGGGCTATGTGTCAATGTTGGCATTGTTTTCTATACAGTGTCTCTGGAATTGTTTTAATGGTGCATTATTTATCTTTTCAACTAAACATTGATTCTACTTGAAAGATGAAGCATTATGATGGTAATGCACTGTCATGTTGCCAAAACTGATAGACAAATGAGCAAATAATTTCAATAATATTGATTAGCAGTTATTTCTGATTTAATATGTCTAAGTGTATCTTCCTAACAAAAAAAATCCCATCATAAATTTGGCTATGTTTTGAGCAGTTTTCTTTAGAATTAGTTGGAATAATGTCACCTGATTTGGTAGTTCTATTGGTCTGTTGGACATTCATAGAACCTCGTCGTTCTTCCAAACAGGGGTTTCACCTATATAGTACCATCTAACCAAATTTTAATTGGAACCGCTTCAGTCTTTTAACTGACTATTTTTTAGCCAAATACAATGTCTATCCATAAAAACTTTTACTTGCCGTATGGAGTAAACATATCCAATCATTATGCAGCCATAAATATCCATTTGTGAAAAACAAACATGCTGTAATTAGTGTAATTAATCAGTTATCAAACTTCAAATCAACGAAAGCGCGCGACCATGACTTTCAGCAAATTTAATTATTAGGGTCAGGTTAATATGCAGATTCAAATTTTGGCAGAACTGCAATTGTTTTACAGTTTTTCGTACCAGCAGTAGAATGGTCTCCCACAATAGAATTGTAGTAGCTTATGCAAATGCAACTAAGTATTTGTGTTTTAAGAAGATCAGTTTGCAACTTGATTTGAAAAAATAATAATGTTCTGCCGAAATTTGAATCCGCATTTTAAACTCACCCAAATAATTCAATTTGCTGAACGTCAAGGTCGGATCTGTGCTATATAGCAATATGGCCTCACCAGATTAATGTTTGAGTTCCACTGAATGTCCAAATGTGAAATAACGGACCAAAGACTACTGATTTGGTAGTTCATTAAGATAAACTTTTGACAGTACATCAGTGTTCATCTTATCATAATCTTCTCATTGCAAATTTGCCCATGTTCCAAGCAGTTTTGCTTGGAATAAAATTACTGTGGAAATATATAAATGTTACCAGATGTAGTAAGTGATCACGTACACACGTTATTCTATAATAAAAAAAATACTTAAATTTTTATCTTTTCTGTATATTGCTGGAAAGTAATCTGTCTGCAATATCCATGAACTCATTTGAGTTTTAATAAATGTCGAGATGTAAATTGTGAAATAATGTTTGTGCAAAAACTGACTGAAATCAATCTAAATTTGTTCCAGTTAAACTATAAATATGAAGGAAAGAAATGAAGAGAATAATAAAATTATTTAAATTAAGAACAAAAGTAATTTACTTGTGACAGTTGTGTTTTCAAACAATTTTTAACGTTTTACACCTTGTATAAAACAGGCCTTCTAGGATTCAAAAATATTTTACTGACCACTGGGCCAGTGACCTGCCTAGATTATAGTATATCCCAAATATTAATTAAAATAACATAATTTTACTCTATTTATTTATTATCAACCCGTATTTGACCAGAAATAGCTCATGCCTGTAAATATGACCACCTCTATATTCTGCAAATCTAGTCCATAATATATAAACCCACAGTGATAGTTTGCACCTTAAATTAAAGTTAAATATATAATTGGTTGACATACTGGTTCCTAGCAATAAATATTAAAACTGATTAATAAAATAGTAGCACCCTTACAGTTTGAAAACCATAGTCCCTAGCAAAAATGGCAAATATAGATTCTTGTTCCACTCAAATTAGCTCATATCGCTGAGTGGTTAGCATTAGCCAGGAGTAAAGTCACCATAATAATTTGCACCTAGTCCAGTCTCATTAACAAAATCTCATACCTACTTATCAAAACAGCGATTTGTTTATTGTCACAATGATGTTAATACTCATTGTCAGAGTTTGGAGCAGTTGTCTTTGATGCATGCGCAGCGTTACCAGTTCCTCTTTTCTAAGAAAATACTTGTTAGCGGTTACTGTTTGGATTACACCATAATTACCAAATAATCATCGAACAAAACTTTATTGACAAATAAATCCTGCTGCATTTGCGTTAAGTCTAAATGTGGGATGATGTATATGTTTACTCAGTCACTAGTTCACTCTGCTATTTATAGTACAGTGTGACTTTACAAGTTTATTCCCACTGAAATTATCACACGATAACCACTCCATGTCTCAAAACTTGTAAACTCGTGCCGTAACAGACACAATCTAATGCATGTACCACAAACTACCAGCTTTATTATAAAGCTAACTTTAATAAGTTTTTATTTTATCGTTCGACACTGTAATGCGAAGAATACAGTTTTCGATCTTATTACAAACACCTCCCACGGAAAATTGTAATTTACAAATGAAAGACGAGCAAAACGATCGACATAGGAATAAAGGTGTTGGGTTTTCTTCTGCTTTTTAATCTTCTTCTTATTTTTTACTGGCCATCAGGAACATGTTTTTGCATTTTTCACTGGCCTGAGTGTAAATTTCACTGGCATCAGGCCAACGTATTCTAGAAGGCCTGTATAAAAACTAAAAGTACTTCTGCTGACAGATTACTTAAAACAATACTTAGGTAAATATATTTTTAAAATTAAGTATTTTTAGGATTTAATAACTCAAAACTTGTTTCAGTACATTATCCGAGACATTTATTATTTCGAAAGTAATTTTATTCGGAGCAATATTGCTTGGAATGCAGTCAGATTTGCAATGGAATTTCTCCTTCAAAAGATAAACTCTGATAATGTACAAACCAAGTTTTAAATTATTCTGATCAAACTTAATTTGATTCATATTGCTGAAAAGAAATACATTGTAAATATTCATGACCTAATTTTAGTTTATATAAATGTCATGGAAAAGTGGAATTTAGTTTTTTTGTCCAAAAAGTTGACGAATTTCATCTCAGGTCACTGTTTTACCAATTAACAGCCATAATTAATATCAGGGCTATTGTAGTCATTCAGTTGTAATTTGTAAAATATCAGATTTTCTTGAATGTTCAAAACTGCAAGGTCTATAGCATGTCATACTGTTTTCAGCATAGTTCCAGTGACCTTTTTCAAGACAATATAAAACATTATCAGGGCTTTCCTCGGGGAACGAACACTGTAGCCTGCAATGTTAAAGCTTTGGGTGTTTTCAACGGTTGTGTAAGTGCCTTAAATCAATTGTCGCTATACCATGTAATTTGAGCTTGGAGCTGCAGTCTTCCACACAAACGTAGTTTAATTGTTTTCCCTTACCAAAAATACTAACACAGTAGTGACTAATTATTTCTAGAATATTAACACTATATCAGTTTAAATTTTTTGATTATTATTATTTTACTTTTAAAAATTAAGTTTCCTTTATATTTTACTTTTTTAAAACTCAATAGGCAAACAAACAAACCAATACTAATAAACATTGAACTTGGAATCAATATACTTACTGTAGGTGATTCACTTTGATCTGTCAAAGTGACCTAGATTCTCTGTAAAACGCTAGCTGGTCTATAGTCTGCATTGAAAAGTTAAGCATGAAAAGTTTTCAATGCATGCATAGTGTTTAATCTGTTTGCTTATTGAAAATACTGCAGGGTCATAGAAAAGCATGAACAATAGTTAATTTAAAATAATTAATATTGTTATTACTGTTAATGCTCATTGCATACTGATTTCTATATTATCTGAAATTGAAATAATGACAAATGGTCATGGAAAATATATTTATCAGTGAAAAGTTATGAAAATTTGTGTGTGAAATATCAGTAGGAACCCTGATAATGGTTATTTCTTGAATAATGACATATTTTATTTAACTTTCTGACTACTGAATTACTTTTTGTAAAAAAAAAACACGTTAGTATATACAACATTTTTGCTTATTTACTGAATATTTTTTACGTAAAAACATAAAATAATGTTCATATGTGAACTGGTACGAATTATTTTCAACTTTTTTCATGTTTAGGTAACATTTTATACCAGTTATAAACGATCAGCTTTAATTACGTACACTAGAAGCTAGCTGTCTGGCAAATCATCCATTATTAATAATTCATGTACTTTGTTGACTAAAACATTTTCTGAAACCAACTTTGACGTTTCGTCAACCGTTTCACAACTTTCAATGTGCATAAAATGATCAAAATTACCATCAAATTAGCTGATTCAATCAGCTGGCCATTACTGTCAAACAAAAACACCTAAAGAAAATTTGAAGTGGTGCTTTTTTTTGTTTTAAACATTCTTGCACTTCCTATCAGATATATTTTACGTGATACGTGTATTTTGTTGAAGGTTTGTAGAATATTTTGGGTTACAGAATAGTAGCATAATGAATTCATTTACAAGTGCATTATAGGTCCATATCCACAAGCATGATTTTCCCATTTCAGAAAATTATGGTTTACGTTCCACATATCACAGTGTTTTAGAATACATAATTGTCAACTAAAGTTTGAAACAAGGTGCATCAAAAGAGAATTAGCCAACTCCTTACAATTATGAGGTTCAGTAATTATTGCTACTTTCACCAATCTTAACAACATAATTGTTATTTTTAAATCAATCAAATCATCCAAAACGTATCAGGTACAGAAAACAATCATCTTAATTTGACATCACCTGTACCGGACTGGCTTTAGTGGATAACGTGACATGGATTCATGACATTATATTTAGATTAATTCTACTTAACCTTCTGACTACTGAATAATTTTTTGTAAAAAAACGGTGTTAGTAGGTGCACAAATACAACGTTTTCGTTTATTTACTGAATAAAAAATTAGGTAAAAATATATGATAATGTTCGTATGTGAATTGGTACGAATTATTTTCGAAAATTTTTCATGTTTAGGTAACATTTTATACGAGTTAAAAACGATGGAAATTGCAAAAAAAATCTACGAACTCGGCTTTACTTACGTACGTTAGAAGCTAGCTGCCCGGCAAATCATCCATTATTAATAATCCATGTACTTTTTTTACTCCAAATTTGTTCTGAAACAAACTTCGATGTTTCGTCTGCCATTTCACAACTTTCAATGTACATAAAACGATTGAAATTACCATCATATTAGCTGATTCAATCTGCTATCAATTCCTCAAAGTGATCGTGACGTTCTGCCATTACTGTCAAACGAAAACACCTGAAGAAAATCGCATTTTTAAATAAAAATAATACATTAAGTAGCTTGTTTTTTACTGCCGAAATAAAATGTATGTAACTTTGTTGCCGCCATGCTAGTATGTTAGTAAGCATGTTCCACATTAGTCCGTATCTGTAAACCCACCCTGATACTGATAGTTTGCACCTTTAACAAAAGTTCAGTATATCATTAATTGTTGGCGTACTGGTTCCGGAATAATAAATATCAAGTTAACATTAAAATAGCATCACACTTTCAGTATGAAAATCGTAGAGAAAATGTCAAAATCGATTCTTGATGTAATAATTAGCACCGAGTCCTATTTTCATTAACAATATCTTATACCAATTTGTTTATTGTCACAATGATGTAACGCTCGTGCCTATCACTGCCCAAGTTTGAAGCAGTGGTCTTCGACACATGCACAACATTTGATAAGTTGTGCTTTCTGAAAATACTTGTTACCGGATAGTGTTTGGAATAACACATTAATTATCAACTGATAATCAAATAAAACAAAATGTAGGGAAGTGTATTGACAAATAAACCTTGCTATTGCAGTTCTGTTGAATCTAAATTTGGGGTCATGCATATGTTTATTCAAAGTTTCTAGTTCACTAAAGTTACTTGTTTACTGCCATTGAAATTATTGTATGTGTTAACCACTCCATGTCTCAAAACTTCTCACTCGTGCTGTAAAACAGACACAATCTCATGCATGTATGATAAACTACTAGCTTTATTATAAAGCTAATTTAAATAAGGTTTAATTGCATCATTTGACATAGTAATGTGAAATACGTAATTTTCGCTGTTATTACAAATACCTCCCATGGAAATTCATATTTTGTAAGCTCAATAAGTGGAAGAAGCGTAAAGTGATTGAAATAAGAATAAAGGTTTACAGTTTTCTTCTAACTATTAATTTAATTATTATTTTATTTCATTGTTTTATATTTTATATTGACCTTCTGACTATTGATTTTTTTTTTTTTTTTTAAACTGGTGTTAGTAGGTGCACAAATACACTATTTTCACTTATTAACCATTTTTTTTTATTTTTTTATATAGGTAAAAACATAAAATAATGTGAATTGGTACAAATTATTTCCCACTTTTTTCATGTTTAGGTAACATTTTATACCAGTTAAAAACAATCAAAATTGTGCAAAAAAATCAACAAAGTCGGCATTACTTAGGTATGCTAGAAGCTAGTGGTTCAGCAAATCATCCATTATTAATAATCCATGTACTTGTTGACTTCAATTCAAAAAATTTCTGAAACAAACTTCTATGTTTCGTTGGCCATTTCAGTATTTTTGATGTGCATAAAATGATCGAAATTACCATCAAATTAGATGATTCAATCAGCCTTTAATTCCTCAAAATGATCATGACGTTCACCCAATGCTGTCAAATGAAACAGCGTTAAGAAAATTTTTAAATAAATATTTCTTAATATTTTTGAAATGTAAACAAACCATAGCACTGAACACTGTGACCCATTTCGTGTTGACTAGATGTTTCTGGATTTAAAATGGCGTGGAAAATTGTATTAAAGGAACATACTACGAAAGTACGATTGGCAAACAGCGACTTGGCATTCGTGCAGGGCGAGATCTCTCGCCTGCAGTAGTCAATTATTTTTTTAATTTTTTTTTTACTTGTCATTGGGAACATGTTATTGCATTTATTACTATTAGGGGCCCGAGTGTAAAAATCACTGGCAAGAATGCATACTGGTGTTGGTTTTTTTAATAGGGCAATCCAGACTAACAAAATCCATTGCTTAGTATACATGCACGCACGCGCACATAGCAGCAGTTATAAGATACTGCACTGGTGAAAGAGTCTGCCTATACCGATAGCCCTATATCAGAGGATTACCTGTGAAACAATGAAACATGCTCATAAAAACTATATTACTTACTTTCCAGTTAAAACTGAGCATTAATTCAGCTTATATGTGGTTCAGATTGGGTATGGGCACTTATGTAATTTGGTATGTATAATTAAATAATGAAAAATGTTCCAGATATTGTACTGTAGTTTTAAGGGGTGCCTCGATGGACTAGTTGTGTACTGGCAGTCCGGACACGCGGATGATCTGAGATGGATCCCTGTCAGGTAGCCACTAGATTTTATGTTGAGTGCATCATTATTTTCAATTTACTTCAGTTACTGTAGCTTTATTAAAGATTTGAAGTCGGCTTCTGAGCTAGTGTAATGAAAATAATCTTTCAAGTCCTATTTTTATAAAAGTCCTATAAATGAGACAAACTATTGCTTAGGTTGCTTAGAGGTTACCTGACTTCAAGTTGATGAGACCTGAATGCCAGTTGCCATGATTTTTTCAAGCACCTGTAATTGGGCGACATAAAACAAAAGCAGGTTACCTGAAGTGTTTTTTGCTAACCTATTTTAGTTTACTATACTCTAATTTTCCTTAAGCTTAGGTCTTTAGTAAAGTTATTTATTTGTATTATTAATAACATCGTAATGTAGTTTTGTGCATGAGAGATGTCACGATCTTGGTCTATTAATTGCAGAATAAACATTTATAGTGATTATTGATTTGTTACTTAGCTGATCACCATGGAGTGTTATCCTGTGATTGATTCATTGGGCTGTACCGACCTGATCAACACAGGGATTAACTTCCACAGTGGTAGGCCACCTCAGTAGTTCTCCAATGAATGCACCCTCCAGACACTTGGTCAATCTGAGATTGATCCCACCAGTGTACTCGTTTTCATACCTTACCCTTTATAGGCTAGTGGACAAAAAACATTTACTCACCACACTACTCTTTGTTTAGCATTTATGCCTATGTCGTAGCCATCATAACATTATACATGACTTATGCTGCTGGATTAAATAAATAATTTGAAACAAGGAATTTTTTATTTTTTTTTACTCAGTTATGAATTTGAAATGAGGACATTTCAGAATTGATCGCATGAGGGAGGTGGGAGGGATTCCAATGCTTATTTTATGTCTTATATAACTGCAGTTTGATTTTCAACGTATATTACCTTTTAAATAAAATAATATTAAAAAAAAACAACCACAACAAACTACCACCTACATTTAGCCATGTACGATTGTCGGTATTTAGTTTATGCTTTCTGACGCCATATAGCCATACACCAATGTGTTGAGTGCATCGTTAAATAAACATTTCCTTCCTTTAGTTTATGCAAAAAAATACAACAATAAAAAACACACACAAAAAACCCACCTTGTTTTAAAGACAAAGCCAGTAAGCAAATCTTGGCATACAGCCCTTGCCCTCCCCTATAACATTTGTAACGCATCTCATATTCAACCATAGAATGTTTCGTAATTGTTGAAATGCCCATTTTGTGTGTTTGATTACAGTGTGAATAGTAGACCTATACTATGAATGGCGAGTAAGCAACCTTTACTTGATTTTGTAATCATATTCTGCAATCGGAAGCAACCAGCAGTATTCGGAACTTCTTTGGTCGGCCGATTACATACGTGATCCAGCAAACAATATCAACTAAGATGTTCTAAATGGTTGAGTGCATTAAAGTAACATACCGATCAAAATACCTTTATTGTTCTCACAAACTCCAAATGGTACCGAAAATTAATACGGAATTCACAATATAATTTCAAAACATTTAGTTTATTTTCTCTGTCATGACAGAACGCCCATGCCAAAGACTTTATAAATATTTTTAGAGTCAATCAGTCGCCATGTCAACACTTTGGTAGCATTGGCGACCATTTTGGTCTCAATGTAGAACACTGGTACAGTGGCAAAACACTGTATATTACTAATGGTAAAGCATAGCTCTGACTGTTACACTCTGATTCCCAGAAAACCTCTGTGGAAAGCAAATTAAGTGAACATAGTTATAAAACTAAGGTGATTACCAGACACCAAGGTCGTGAAAGCTCTGTGTAATCATAACTGTTAATATGAATGCCTTTAATGGAATATCTACAAATATTATTGCAATATAAAATATACTTATTCCACTGAACATAATAAGGTTGGTTAGTAATAATTTCTTTTTCTGCTGCAGGTGGATTCTTTTTTTCTGGAAGAAGGTGAACTGAAGGACAGTGAATATGTTTGTGAGCAGTCAAAATACCTGTTGCCTGCTGAGAGTATTGATACGCAGCCACTGCGTACAGTGGATCCCGAGACACACGCCCGACTCGAGGCACTGCTGGAGGCCGCAGGTACGCTTTAGTCACGGCTTTACTTTGATTCAGTTGGGCATAGCAAGCTGAACACACTCAGATCCTGGTTTCTGAACGTATCCTTTAGTGCTCACTGTCAGCAGTTTATAATTGTACAGTGTAATAAGGAATTGTGTGACCGTGTATTTTAGTAAATTAAAAAAAGAAAATAGTTATGTGAGCATGGTGCAAATTAAATAAATAGGTATTAATCCTGGATGGAAAAAACCCTAAGCCATTGGCATATATTCTTGACACCTGGGTTGTATTTTCGAACCGCATTTAGCACTAAGATTGTGTAAATTTGTCTTAAGTGATGATGTTATGTATAAAATTATGTAGTGATGACATCAGTTATGACATTTATCATAGCGTTAAGATTGTTTCGAAAATCTGATTTCCAATACTGTTAACAAATATATGTTGAAGGTATTATTAAATTTAATCAGTGTACTACATGTAAAAAGAGGGTTATGCAAATCTGGTGGCATAATCCTGTGCAGATGTCTTTTATTGCATACTGAAAATCGTGATGCAAATTAGTCCTAAACCATATTCAAAAGAATATTTCTTAGTTATGGGAAGAAATGACCATACTGACTTCGACAGAACATTAATTCACTGACAAACATGCTAATGAATGTAGCATAACATTACTAATTTAAAAAAATGTAAATGCTGTATGAAAAAATCACATTTCAGAACTAAAAGTTAATCACTTAGTATTGTGTTTTGTTATACAGGCATAAGTAAGTTATCATCGAAAGATGGTAAAGCGCTGACTGACCCAGAAGTCTTACGAACCTTGACTTCGTCAGTGAGCAGTGCGTTAGATGAGGCGGCCCAAGCCCTGCATCGAATGAGAGCCGAACAGCAGAGTCACCTGTCTTCTAATGAATGGTAACTGTCAACCATACACAAATGCTCTGCATTCCTTTTGCCGTTGTAAACTTTAAAAAAAGTTGGCACATTGTGGATGCAAAAGCACATAATGCTAATTTTGTCTTTGTAGTTTATCTTAGTATGTTAGAGAACATTTCAGATTTTACTTTATTATGTCAAGTAGTCGAAAATATTTTGCCAACTGTTTTTAAAGTAATATTTTCTAGTGGGGTTTTTTCTAATGTATTTGTGATCATCTAAATGTTTTAAATACTGTAAGCTGAGATTGATTGAAATAGTTAGGTAAGTAAAACATTTGAGTTGCCAAAAGAAGTAGGATAATTAGAATCACTAGATAAACAGAAAAACAAAAACAAAACAAGAATTTAAGTATATTTGATGGTGTTAGCGTGGCATCAAAATTGGTTGTTTTCCTTTAAAACGATTGTTATTCTGTTTTATAACTATCTGTTTATTTCAGTGCTCGTTCATTAGCGGAGGCGTGTGGTGAGGATGTAAATATACGCAAGCTCTGTGACAGTACCAACGTACCCGAACCCACAGAGGAGGGCGAGAGTCTCCTGTCACTTGCCTGTTCGGCAGGCTACTACGAATTAGCACAGGTAGGTCAGTGCTGTAGGTCGTAGCACCAAATTATGTGTGCAAAAATTAAGACATCTAAATAGCAGTGCTGTTGTGTGTTTGGGGATTTAAACAAAAATAGTTAATGGGGGTGGCTTTTTTTTATAAGGTTTTTGTTGGTGGTGGTGGGGGTTTGGTGATAGTTGTTGCAGCTGAAAACATTGTGTTCAGTATTGTGCTACACAAATTCCATCTTGCTAATCATTTCTGAATCATTTAATACTAATTACTAATTAAATTTACTTAGCAAAACAATTTTACTAATAAAAAAACATGAAAACGGAATGTTTTTCTAATTTGTTCTTTTGTTTTGGTGGGGGGAGTTAATGACCAGGGGGTGTATTTTCGAAGCTCTCTTAGCAGTAAGATTGCATAAATTTCTCTTCAGTGATGACATTATATGACATCATCAATTAAAACATTTTTCGTTATCGCAACATTAGATCATTTAGTAAATCTGCCCCTAGTATACTTGAGCATGCACACTGTTCTTATGTTAAACAACTGATCCCATGTGGCTCATAGTGAACAGTACAGGATATGTTCTAATGACTGGATTCTAGAACATTAGTTGGGCAAGATAAATGAAATGGCCCAACATTGTAGCATGTAAATGTTTTGTACCTACAGAGTATTTTGGGGTAGAGGTTGATGGATGCATATTTATTACTTTTTAACTTCATTCATTAAAAGTTACTTTTTGAATTAAATAAAAATGTTTTGTATTGTTTAACATACATTCTAAAGCTGTCCAGTAGTTTAAATACATTTAAAAAAAAAAAAATTTAAATTTCATTTGAACTCTCATAATACTGAATCTGGTGTCACTATAGCTGTTAATGTTAACACAAATTTATCATTAAATAAAATCTTGTGGGGCAAAATATGTTTTGTTCTAAAGCAATTTTCTCATTATTTTTAGGTTTTGTTGGCTATGAAAGCCAATGTGGAGGACCGTGGCATCAAAGGCGATTGTACGCCCTTGATGGAAGCAGCTAGTGGAGGACATGTAGATATAGTTAGACTTTTAATCTCCCATGGCGCTGATGTCGATGCTCAGTCATCTGCAGGTTAGTATTCTGTACCTTTAATGTGTGTTACCATCATACACTCCGTTTAGTAATAGTTTAACACTGGCCACAACATTTGTGTTTGTTGACAATTAACCATGTTTTTTTTTTTTTAGTTGGTATGTGTGGACTTACAAAAACAACTCTTATTTTTGAGGTGTAATTGAACTCTTTCACTGCTGACAATTTTTCTTAAGTCATACAGAGGTGGACAGATGCAGATTATCCACATCTGATCATTTACTTTGTGATCGATCTATCATTCGGTGTATAAAATACACTTATTTAGTAAAAAGGGGCTTTTGTGGGAAATATATATATTCATGTTTGGTTTTCTGCTATGCTAGCTGAAATAGTTAAATGACAATGTTGAGTGAAACAAAGTTTTTTTGCATTAGGTCACACGGTTAGGACATAACATTATATATCTTTAGCACACTGAAGGCTTAAAGTCAGATTCCATTAAATACCTTTTGGACTATGTTAACATGGTATATAATAACTTCTGGGCGCATTGTAACTAACTGTGGTTATTATATTGCAGGCAACACACCTTTACATTATGCAGCCTGTGGTGGTTTTACTGAAGTTGTACAGGAAATAATCAAAGCGAATGCCCGTGTTGAGGTGCACAACGAGAACGGCCACACCCCTCTGATGGAGGCGGCCAGTGCTGGGCATGTGGAAGTAGCACGGATCCTGCTCGACAATGGCGCCGGCATAAACACACACTCAAACGAGTTCAAGGAAAGTGCACTCACTCTCGCCTGTTACAAAGGTAAAAATTTCATGTGTTATCTTTTCTTCTGGGGAGAAGAGTCGGCTTTAGTTCTAACCTGATGTCTGATTAGATGAAAAATAATAATACAAATAATAACTAACTAGTAACTAATATTGTTTGTGTGCAGGTCACCTGGAGATGGTGAAGTTTCTATTGGAGGCGGGAGCTGACCAGGAGCACAAGACTGACGAAATGCACACCGCGCTGATGGAGGCGTCCATGGACGGCCATGTTGAGGTGGCTAGGCTGCTGCTTGACAGCGGTGCCCAGGTACGCTTGCTAATACAAACCATGGCGTTTGCTGCCCTGTCTGGGATGGTACACGTAAAAGTTCCATAATCTGATAGAGCTCTAGAAAACACTGGCCCGATATCCAGTGACTTCATATTTATTGACTCTATGACAAGTAATATTTGGAGAAATATCATTCACTGATTTGTTAACTTGAATAGGAATGGAAGGCGCCATAATAATTTGCACCTCATTTAATTTCAACAACAAATTCACACAAATTGATTGTTTATTGCCATAGTACCTTAGTAATCTCAAGCCTGACAACAACCTATGTTTCAGCAAAGTAGCACCGTTTTCAACGCATGCGCATTTGTGTAATCGGATTTGCTTGTACCATAAATACTAACAGTTTAGTAACTGTATTTATTGAAAATCAGTATATTAATTATTATTTCATTATAACTATATCAATTAAAATATAAATGTTTGTTATATTAATTTTCATTGATTGTTGTTTAAAACATGATACAGCAAACAAAAACAATCTGAACCATTCTCAATAAATACATTGTGTAACTGACATTCTTACTGTCGGCGATTTCACTTTGATGTGCCAAAGTGGCCTAGAATTTAACCTAGACTATTGTACTATTGTCAATTTCATATCGCACATGCTTTTGATGCTAGCAGTGCTTTTGATGATAGCCGACCTTCATACAGTCTACATTTGATTTTGAAGTCAATCTTCAACGCATGCACAATGTTTAATCATTTTGCTTATTGAAAATAATCGTTATTTCTTAATATCACATAGCAGTTAAATAAAAATGTGTCACTGTTATTTTTATTTATTTTAAAATCATGCAGTCACTTTTATTTTTCAAATCCTACATTTTATAAAGATATCTAAACAAATGCCACCAGTAATCAACATTCTCATTGTTGGCCACTTTGATCTGCCAAGGCGACTCAAATTGTAACATTGTGTAAAGTTGTGTCTGCAACACTGCCTTTGTTGCTAGCCAAACCTCCCAAGTCTTCAGTGAAAATACTGTAATTGTTTATTTGTGGGTTGTATTTTTGTTGTTATGTTTTTGTTGTTTTTGTGTGTGTATATGTGTGGGGTTTTTTTTGGTGTTTATATAAAAAAATAAAAAATATAAAAAAATATTTTTTTACTAAAAATTTTTTTTTGGGGGGAGTTGAGGGGTGGTGGTGTCATGACGGGCAGATCGCGGGAGTAGCCGCCCCCCCCCCTTTAATTTTTACCCAGCTAGAACCCTGAACATGTATAAACACACTTCAGTCTCACATAACATGTATAAAC
>JAUTBW010181664.1:0-12135 GCA_032361425.1 Peltospira smaragdina | reverse complement strand
CAATGAAATATATAATTCTACAGAAACCATAAAAGTGATATTTCACTGAAAAGTGATATTTTCACTGAACTTCGGCTGCATTTTTAGTTCTAATATTTGTTATGCACTTCGTTTTATTTCGCGTAAGGTGCATGTCGTCACTGGGTATTCACTGTTGTCAAGTTTGTGAAGGGTTATTCTGTTTTATTATTCTGTTACTAGTTATTTTTAAATTATTAATATATTTTTATGAAAAATGTATCTATAAATACGAATGCTTCCGATATAATATTTTCTCCCTTTACCTTGAAGGACTTCCAACATTCAAAAATGAAAACAACCCCAAGGGTCGGTAGGGAATTCCCTTCACTGTGGGAAATGTTTTTGGAGATAAAAATTATTCAAATGTTTTTGGAGATACAAAAATGAGGTTTGTAATCTAAAATAATTATAATTATAATTATAATAAGTATTTAGAGAAATAAAGACCTCTATTCCATGGCATTGTGCCTCTAACATTATTACTACCATCTACTTTTTTGTGATATTTAGAACAGTCAGTATGACTTCCAGACGGTTTGCCTCAAGTCGACCTGACGTAGCAATGGATGTTATATCATACCAACGTGATAACACTGAGGATTTTGTTGACCGAGAGAGCATCAGGTCAGGACTAAGCACTCTGCCAGATTCCTACACTGGCTTTTTGGAAAGACCCTTTCCTGCCAGCACACCAAAAAAGCTTGAGGTAATGATCACATGGACAATATTTAGTTGTGTTGAGGGGTCTTTTTACAAAGAGAAAAGTAATGACTTAAACAAGTATTTAACATTTCAAACATAATTTTGACAAATTAAGATTTGGATTTTACAGTAATTAATCTACTGGGACGTATCCAGCTTCATGACAAGGGGGAGGTGGGTCCAAGACAAAATAACATTATGAAAAGGCACATTGTTTATATGGACCATAATACAATAGTGCTACAACAGGGACACTGGCAGACATATTTTACAGTGTTCTATACATTGACAGTTACTAATGTCATAGTGGTAGGGCTTGTACTTTGTAGAATTTTTCTAAATATTACTTGCCAAGAGATGAAAATTCACTGGCCATGCCTACAGTTCACTGTAATTCTATTATTAATCACTGGCCCAAGACTAAAAATAACTAGCCATGAGCATTAGGCATGTGTATTCTAGAAGCCATGTAGTTGTTAGGTTTGGTTGCTAACACACCCATACATATGCAAGAATAAGTGACAGCTTAGTTAGCTTTTATATTTTGGAATATCTTTTGGTATAACTAGATTTATTAAAAAATAAAATTAAAAAATACATGCATGCATGCATGCATACATACATACATACATACATACATACATACATACATACAGATATAATTTTATAAATTAATATCTTTGATTCTCAATATAGATGACAAGACCAGTGGAAATGATTACTTCTATCATTAGCTGTTTCTAGATTTCCCAGCAGGCTCATAATTGTAGAATTTGATGCATATTTGGAATGTTTTTGCTATTTTTTAAGTACAAATATATCTATTCTGTTACTTTAGCCCTATTCTAGGCATCTTCATGACGAAAATGCCCAGTCTGATGTGGAGTCTCGTGATTTGGATACTGCACGTATCAGAAGCCGACCTGAGCACAACAGCAGTTCAAAGGTCATGAGACAGAATCACAGGCTGCTGTCTGAGGTTGAGAGATTAGCCTATGAATTGCAGACAGCTAACAGCAAGGTTTTTCTTGAATTTTTTTAAGTTGTCCATTAAAGTATATAAATTTCCAACCTTTTTTGTTGTTTAAATACATTTTCTACCCATTTAAAACTGAAAAAAACACACCCCAACAATATCAATAAAATTGGGTTTACTTGGCAATTAGAAGTTTGGTATTTTACACAGTATATATAATTCTTGTACTCTGTTGTCCCTGAATTTTTTCTTTGAACAGCTTTGATGTTTGATGTGCCATTTTGCAAGTTTCTTTTTTCATATTTCAGAAAACAGTTTAATTTGCCAACAAATTAGCGTTTCTGTTTGCTATCAGTGATGTTCGTCAATACTGTCAAATGAAAACAACTGGAAAAAAAATAATTTTTTATATCTATATTTCTAATATTGACCAAGCCACTTTGTTTGCATGATGGTTACTTAAACAAACTACACCAAATTAAATTGATGTGAGCGGTATATTTGTTACATGGTAAAATTTAAAGTTCAGATAAAAACAATCCTCCCTCAAAATCCCCAACAAATGACCATGTAAATAGTCCCTTCAGCAGTTATGACAGTTATGAATGCTGTTTTATAATAGGTTTACAGCATACTGATAGACATTACTCGCTTGTAGTCTTTGTAAACTACCCGTGTAGAGTTCAGAAAAATATTTTAATATAGTATACATGCATCTCTGTTGACGAATGTTTTAAATGGCAGTCTTAGACAACCTGTTAAGTAACCCATGAGTGATGCAAATATAATTCACATAATCAAACAATATGTTACATATGTAAAAACCACATGAACAGACAATTGTTTGCTAGATCTTGAAATATTGTACCCTACACTTGACTGTGGTACATGTGTAAAATGGCAGGGCAGAATTACTACTAGTTTGTTACATTGCTGTTAATGTAGTGATCTTGTTAAATCAAATACCCCTACTTGACTCTATTATATTGATGAATTGGCATTTGTTAGATTCGTGATTTGACAGAAGAATTAGACGGGAACAGCGACATAGTGACTGAGCTTGAAGACAAAATAGAGGGACTACAAGCTGAAACAGATGCCCAAGACAAAGCCTTAAGGTATTTCAAAATATACCAGTAAATTTTTGTTTCATGTGAGTAAATGTTGCTTATTTTTATTTCATTCCCAGGTTGCAAAAATGTCAAATGAATATAAGATCACAAAACTTATTTGTATATATGATTAGGTTCAGTTATCGGTTGATATATGCATTCTACATGGTATATAGATTTGGGAAAGTGTCATCTTCTACCACTGTTTTAATGTTTAGCATTTTAAACAAGCGCTATGCAAGCAAACACTAAACTAGGTCAACTTCATCAGGAAGGAAAAGACAACCATATTTTGGTTACTGTAAAACAGGTGTTATTCACATATTTGTAATTTTTAATTTAACCACGAATATAAAAAATACGCAAATAATTACAAATGATGAAATCCACTGAAAAACAAAAAGACAACAGCAAACAGTGAAGACAAAAGTAATATGATAATTTACTCACAATACATGTATGTGTACTATTAACATTATCAAAAGCAATTTCTACTAAACAGATAAAGTTTCTTTTGTTAATGTTCCTAAATATAATTTTGACACCATTCTCATTCAGTACTACTTACCAAGAGACGTCATTGGCGGCCAGTGAAGAAATTGGTATCATGAGCCAATTTTAACTAGCCAATCAAAATAGGGACACAAACTGGTTTGTAAACTTCCGATAAATGTCGTCAGGTCGATTAACTTTTAATTATATGAATCAAAACAAATGCGACACTTTTAACAACAGGCTTTTAAACATTAAACAAGATTACTAGTACAAGTATTTGTCTTTATTTCACACTTGTTTGAGAGTTGACTGAACCACACATATGATTACATTCATTGCATGCACTTGACATGTTCTCGGTCACCCATGATTAGAGATTTGTGATTACAGGACTTACCAGCCAAATCTCTGGGGGTGGGAGGAATATGACTTAGTGCATCTCCATTAAAAACAGCAAATTAACTATTTTGGACGTCGCAAAAATTTACTCTCGCGAATAATACCCGTTTTACAATTTTTTAAAAATAATTTTTGGTAAATAATGTTTTCAGATTTCTATCAATAAATTCAATAGAAGCTTTAAAAATAACATGCATACTAGGTATCAATTTAAAGCTGAAACTGTCTACTTTCATTTGACATACGAAACTATGCATGTAAAGCTATCCTCACTTAGTAGTTTGTATGGATGTAGCGCAGACCTGTCATCCCTCCCAAATTCAGCAGGAGACTCCCACTTTTTAACCAAGTCTCCTTTTCTCCTGCGTGGGAGGAATGATCTCCTGCGAAATCCTGATTTTGTGACCATAAAAATAATAATTGATCTACATTTGCCAGGTTTGTTTTCAAAATCATTGTATTTGTTGTCAAAAGTATACACATAATGTGCAACAGTGCTGCTATGCCGATACCTATGCCTATTTAGCCTAGCCATAGGGCTTTTGCCTAGCTTTTGTCCTATCAGTCAAGTTATGAACCCATCATTATATGCCGTGTACGCCATGCATGTTTTGCAGCCATGTGTTAGTTAGGAGATAACCATATGGAGTTTTGAGATTTGCGGGTGTTATTATTTATTTGAGCCCGCAGATGTCATTTTTAACCAAAGGCATTAGCCTGAGGTTAAAAATGTAAACATTTGTGGGATCAAATAACTAATAACACCTGCAAATTGAAAAAACTCCATATGGTTATCTCCATTGTAAACAGAATTGGTTTTTTACAGAACCAACTTTATGTTTGTTATTTCTTGAAAAGAATATGTAGTTACAATCTAACTGTATACCCTTGAATCGCCAACTTTGCCTGTTCCATTCCAAATGTCATTAGCTTTCCGGCGTTTATCAAGTATTTGAGCCCAAAAATTCTATGGAATTAACCAATCACAATACAGAATGTACGTGCTATTAGTTTACAATAAATAATTAATTATAAGGAATGCAGATTTAATGACTGGCACAATCTGTGACATAGTTCCTCCTAATTAAGATATCAATTACTTACTGCTGTGATGCACTCTCCTCCCGGTCACGCTGGGCCTCGTACAGTGGAGTTATTGATTCCAGCTGCTCTTGAGTCTTCATAATCTTATCATTCACCTTCTGAAGCTCAAGCTCAGACTTTGTCTGTATTCAAAACACAGCAAATAATTTAAAAGGTACTACAAATGTGTATCTTGGACTACACAAATTGAGATAAAACACATGGTATGGTAAAAAAAAATTCTACATTGAGTTTGAAGAAAGAACCTAACTTAAGCTTGTTTTTAATTATTTGTTGTTTGCTTTCTAAAATTACCGAAAACAAGAAATTTTAAAAATGGAGATAAAACAAGCATAGCTGATTAAACTACTTTTATCCTGATCTGTTATTTTTCTCATAGCCATACGACAGACATTCGATTAAAATGCATTAAAAGAATAACAAACAAAATTACAAAAACACACAAAAACTATTTGTAAACTAGCAGCACTTACTTTTGCGGTATTGTTTCCCTCCATCTCATCCTGAATGTCCTTGATGTTCAGCTCCAGTTTGGCCTTCTTCTTGGTCAGGTCTTGGCTTTCTGCACTCAGCTGGTCTTTCTCCTCCAGGATCGCATGTAAACGGGTTTTCAACTCCTTCAGATCTCGGTTTGTACTCTGAACAATGATTTAACACTCAGCAAACTGAACACAAACGCAGTGAACGATTAGCTGTTCTAACTAGTATTTTGTATAATAGATATTATGTGTATGTGTGTATGAAAACATTCTACTAGTTTTGAAATACTCACCTTTTTTTCATAAGGGACACATTTATCTCATCATCATTCATTAAATCTGACAAAGGTGGAATTTTCTTCTGCGTTTCTGAACAGTACAGAACGAGTATTTGGGGCTGGTTTTTTCTTATTTTAAACATACAGAATAGTAAATAGTGCCATTTATGTAAATTTCATACTGTTTAGTTGCTACTAAATTCAAGACATTACTGCTGGTGTAGAAATAGCACTTCATTCGCTACTCACCTTCACTTTGTCATTTGCCTCTTGCTGGCAATCTCGCAGCTTCTGGGCTTGAGCTCCACTGTTCTCTCGCTTACTGGCAAGCTGAGAAAGAAAAACAATAATCAGAATACTTTATAGTTTAGTAAGTTCGGAGATTTCATCCTTATTAAATTTGGCTAGAGTAAATAAGACTAATTCAAGATAAGATTTTTGATCGCCTGATATTTCAGTTTCTTTTAATTATTGGAATTTTTTACTTTAGTCTTTGATTACCAGTTTTTTATATTAACTATATCACCTCATCTACAATTCATATTTACAAACATGCAGACTTAATTAAACTGTTGATATGCACAGCAAACATTTAAAAATCAATCTTTGATATCTGCAAGAAAAAGAAAATGACTCACAGTAATTTAACACTTACATCATCTAGTTTCTTTCTGGTGTCTCGTAACTCATGATCATGAATTGTGTATTCAAGCGACCTGAAAATAATACATGTAAAATGGAAAGCAATTCATAGCATAATGTGTTCTATATATAGTACTATAAGAAAACAACAAATAATAAAATGTCATTATATCCTGTAAAGTTATATTTACATCTTAAAAATTTATATTTTTTATTAACGAACAATAAAAGTTGGTTGCTTAGTCAACCAAGTGAATCTATTTAGGTGTGTGCAATGTCAATACCTTCTCATTTTGTCCCATTTCTGGTATTCCTTCAATTCCTCTTTCTCACTCTCAAGAGTGTCAAGACGTTCCTCAATATACTTCAGCAGATCATTGATCTTTTCTCGTTTTCCCTCTGAAAATAAAGTCCAAATAAGTTAATTGTAACTTTTAGAAACATATATTAGATTTGGAGAGAGAAGCATTTTATTTACAACACACTCAACACATTCTATCAATTTGATGACCTACCACACTACTACACCTCTCAGCTGCATCATACTTTTATTTTGTCTGGAAACACTATGATGCATTTTGTTTAATGTAGTATTTGTCTGTGATATATGGTTCAGTACATTCCAAGGGTAACATTATTAAAACTTGCCTGTTTCCACCAGAATAACTCTGCTCTCTTCCTTGCGCTCATCATACACTTTAGTTCCAGCCACTTCTCTCAGCAGCTTCAGTCGCTGAGAATCTGGGGCAGTTGCCATTTGATTGATCTAAAACACAAATTCAGATAATAATTAATATAGGTAATTTCATTACAGTTATCATGAACTTAGTCTTCATAACAATTATTTAACCACTGCTCCAACATAATAATTAGAAAAATATCTATATCTGTAGATGCATTTTTGTGTAATAAGCATAGGGACATAAACAAAACTAAACAGTTTTGTAGGTGATTTGCTATTTTACATTTATCGTTCTTCATGAAACAACAGAATTTAACCACCAAATTAGCTATCAATTCTCAGTCATTGTGATATTTTGCTATTACTGAAAAACAATAACACTAGAAGGATCATCTCCCCCACCACACTACTTACTTTTCCTTGTTTAACGATGTAGTAAGGATTACTTCTCGAAAAGCCAGCACTCTCCAACAGATTCATCACATCCGTTTTCCTGACAGAGAAATCGTAAATGTAAAAGTTGTACAACAACTATACAAACTTTTATTTTAATAAAAATAATAAAGACTTCATTTATTCCTTTATAACCTTCACAAATGTAAGTTTATCAAATGTTTTGATAACTACAGAAAACTACTACAAAATATTATTAAAAAGATATTTACATCAAAATATTTTTCACTTACGTGACCATTTTCTTATCAAGAAAGTACTGATCTTTCTTTGATCCAATAACTCTTCGGAGAACAACTTCATCTTTTTCAATCTAAAAAAAACAACCCAGAAAACATTTAGACATTTAACTCCTAATATTTAACAGCCAATCAAAGTTCATATTATAAACAGAAACTATCCTAATAATAATAATAATAATAATAATAATAATAATAATAATAATAATAATAATAATGATAGTAATAATAATAATAATAATGATCTTATTTAATGAGGGTGACCATGGCTTTTATCTATATATATTTTGTAACAATTCAAATAAAGTAGGTTTTGGCTTGGCATTATATGAGGAGAAATTTACAGAATTTAATTTTTAAATTAAGTTTTTTAATCATTTAGTGTAGCAGTGCATTCTGGTTTAATACATTACTCACCTATCAGTTACTATAGGGACTAAGTAAATCAATTTAGATTCCACTAACTTCACAACACGATACACTGTGCCTAAAATAATGTGCACAAATCAAGGCACAAGCAGTAATTAATACTAATAATGCTCCTAATCCTGTTAATAATGTATACTGTACAAATGATGGCATGCAGTTTACAGCAAATATGTCAAGATAGGCCTACATTCAAATTAATGGGTTTGAATGGTAGCCTTGACACACTATGTTTGTAATAAGCATTGTGCTCAAACTCATGCCTCTGACTTACTGGAATTCTGTTGTCTGAGTTATCAAAGATGATTTCTACAAATGCTGTGATCACCCTCGGTCCAGTTCCCTCGTGAAGTAGAGCCTGACGCTGTTCAGGTCGCATGTGACTGAATTCATCCGACAGAACAAACTGGATGGCTGCGAATTATTAAAAAATCAAATTAAAATACTGCCAAAACCATTTTTAGAAACAAATGAAATCCAAAATAGCAAAAATTTATAAGGTTTTTTTTTTTTTTTTATAGCTTTTTTGTTTTAAAAAGTCTGCTTATTTTGGAATATATTGGAATATCTACAAATAAATACTGTTAAAATATTATTCAAAGAGCACAATTAAGATCAATATATGTGTTATGGCTTTAAAATTGGCTGTTACACTGTATGTGAATTAGAATGACAAAACTAACTGCTTACCATAAAAGAAGTTACTTTTGCCAGATCCATTTCTTCCAACTGTAAATACAAAATATCAAATATACTAACTATAACCATTTCTCAATTCAAGACAATAAACCTGCAAACATGCATCTATAGTTTTATGTTATATTTGAATAGATATAGGTATAAAATAATACAATAAAATACAAAGTATTACAAGAAATACCATAAGTAAGAATTCAGATATGTTCAAAGACATATTTTAACATAGACCTCTATCAATAAAGTTTACATAACAAAGCATTTAAGACTTTAATGAACTTTCAGATGCAAAATAAAAATTCAAATGTCAAAATTCAATCTGTTATTTTGTAGCAGTATTATAGATACTTTACTATCTTTTATCTGAAAGATAATGTAGTACTGTAATAACTTACCAATAACATTATGTTTAGGGCTAAAAGGATCCACCACAGTCTGATCTCTATAGCTCCTAAAACCTTGAATGATCACCTTTTAATAAACAGAAACAGAAAATCAAGTTGTGATAAGCTATAAAACTGGACATACATTTACAGGGCTCTAACATCATAGCTGCAACAATGTAATGCAAACAGGTGCTCCAACATAGTCAGTTTTGTATCTCTCAAGAAACAGTTAGTGCTAGCAGCATTAGTTTGTTCATTGATATAAACTTTAACAATAAATCATAGTATCATAGTTTATTGTCCTAATAAGAAATTCCTATAGCAAATTTAGCCATGCTCAAAGTAATATTCCTTGGAAATTTCTGATTTCACTATTAATGATTAGGCTAACGACTTCAAGAATACAATGGCCTAATGCCCATGGCCAGTGACTTTTAGGGTTGGGCCAGTAAATAATTACACAATTACAGTAACTTTTAAGTAAGGCTAGTGAATTTGATATCAATTCAGGGCATATGTCAAACAGTCTATCTTTGGTGCAACAGTGGTGTCAATCGATTTCCGTTGTCTTAAATGTAAAGTAAGAAGTCCCATTAATAATCCAAGCACAAAATATGACTTACAGTGATATAATGTAATTTGTATTTAACACATAACCAAACAAGTAACTGTTCAGTGTAATTTATAATTTCATAACTGAAGGTACTTGTAGCTTGTTTATTCTGTTTGCATTGCCAGCATGACATGGGCATGACCAAAATAAATATCGTACATCACAGCAGTACTGCAAATGAATCTAGTGGTAACAATTTCGGAACATGCAGTGTTCCCAAAGAATAAAATGTGACTTAAAGTTGTATGCAATTCCAAAGTTTAATATACTGACAGCCATTAATAAAAGGGCATTTTATCACATTTCCCACTCCTTAAATCCATTCTTGGACCTTCAATGTAACAAAAATTAAAGTCAATAAAAAAGGAATTATGTTTTACATAGATGTTGTTCATATTTTTCAAGAAGTGCACTATATGAATTATCTCCCTTGCCAGCATTTTTAATGTAACCTGATATAGCACTGATTTTACGAGATAACTTGTACTGGCAAACTGGTACATGCAGTTTATAAGTACATTCACAGGTGGCAGTCAGTGTGTTAAATGTTTTGCAAACATCGATGTCATAAATTTATAATTCCAACTTCTAAAAAAAATGCTTTGTATATAACCATTTGGATTAGTCTAAACTGCATCACGTGATTATAAAAAATTATATTCATAACTGCATGAATGTCAGTTTTGATATTTTTAGCACACTTCCGGAACTCCCTGGGGAATCCCTATAAGATTATACTCTTAGCCTTTAAAGGTTAATCATGAACTGTACATTCCTACACATTTGAGATTTAGGAGATAAACCATATGGAGTTTTGAAATTTGAGGGTGTTTATTATTTATTTGATCCTGCAAATGTCATTGTTAACCAAAGGCATCAGTTACCATCTAACTGTATACACTTGAATCACCACTAGACATCACGGTTATATGTCTGAACTCCATACACCATTTGCCAGCTTCATCCTCCATCTTGAAATGTCACAAAGTACCCGGATATTCGACTAAGATCATAAAAGGACAATCTCTTATGTGTTAAATGGTCACTGTAAAACTCTCTCAGTTGAGCGTTCTACTACTTCAAACAACTTAAGTGATATATCATTAGAGACCTTTTGATTGTGGTGTTCAAGTGCACTGAAATCGTATTTAGCTTTGGGGGAAAAATCTGTTAGTTTTGTCCGCTTCACCCAAGTCAGTAAAAAAAAAAGGGGTGATAACTCGAAAGTGAGAACGACCTCGATGCCTTTATATGGCAAACTGGCAAGTGGTATATCCTGGAGGACTTGCTGTCCTGTATATTAACAAATCATAATTTTTAGTTTTTTTACAAGAACAAAATCTGTACCTGGTCAAAAATTGGCATTTTGCGCAAATATACCAAATTGCGGGATATTTTTAAAAAGCATACCAGTCTACTGTGGTTTACTTTTACCTGGAAATATGTCACATGTCACTTTCTAAATAACAGATGACAGAAATCTTTGTTAATTCTGACCCGTCAACAACTGATGCTTATTACAGTACATTTTTATGTTGCCCCTTATGCATTTAAAAATTGCAAATTATCGTAT
This sequence comes from Peltospira smaragdina, assembly GCA_032361425.1. NCBI lineage: Eukaryota > Metazoa > Mollusca > Gastropoda > Neomphalida > Peltospiridae > Peltospira > Peltospira smaragdina. Next base: position 859 of record JAUTBW010181664.1, on the reverse strand, counting down.
GCCAATTCCATAAAATTACAGTGTTATCATTCAACCTTTAAATAATACTCTCACTTCAAAGTTGGGGTGCACACATAAGCAGATTCCTTGTAAACATGTCGTAAAATAGAGAGTACGAACATCGAGATATACCGGGAAACAAGTTTTACATCTATAGCAGTATAGGCTATAGAGTATAGTAATTGCAAAATTTTATATTTAATTAGGCCCATTTTGTTTCTCTTAAATTCAAATTGTGCAAAGTTATGTTGCAGTTGCACTAAGTCTCAGAGAGTTGAAAAATTAACTCTTTTTTTTTTTGTGTGATCATATGGATGCGTAAATTACCCATCAACACCATTTACAGACTTCAAGTTGTTTAACTTGGTAAACGTCAACAAAGAAATGTTTAGATGAGGCCCTGTCATGCAGAATAACACTACAATTTACAAACATATCATGCTTTATTATTTCAAGTTTACCTGCTTGATATACATTATGATGTGTTATTCAGTATGGGTTGTCAAACTTTTTGCATATTATCATTATTAATTATTTAAAGACAAAATTCTTTTTTTTCATAAATTACCAAAACTCATACTACACAAATGGCGGTAAATCAGAAATACGTCCCCTATGTTCACCAAAATAAATGTCTCTGTTTGCTAAGATACATTTCTGAATTGATTTTATTAATATTTGTAGCAAACTTATACACATATTAACAATATTTTGATTTATATGGCTAAAATTATTTATTATGTACAATTGTACAATTTCATAAGCGATATGACCGACATTGGGACCAGGGGAGACAACTTCAATATAATATATATATATAATAATAATAATAATAATAATAATAATAATAATAATAATA
>JAUTBW010181553.1:0-12135 GCA_032361425.1 Peltospira smaragdina | reverse complement strand
TTATTATTATTATTATTATTATTATTATTATTATTATTATTATTATTATTATTATTATTATTATTATTATTATCATATTTTTTACAGTAATAAACAACTACACAATTTTGTATAACTTGTTTAATAACTACATTTAGTATTGCGAAATAAAAGTACAAAAATTATATTTTTATTTTACTTCTGCCTTTAAATATAGATATATACATAAAGCTGTTGACAGGTGTTATCTGTATCAGGTACAGGTGCAGATGTGAATTTTATACAGATGTTGTGTTTCATATTTCATGACACTGTTAACTTGTTATTGATTTATATATTCATGAGATACAAATATTACCATCTGTTGGGCCTTTTCAGTTACAGACAGTCTACCAACTAAATAAATTGTCAGTGTGATATGAATTGTTGTGTTTAATTGCTTTTATTGTATATTTTTTCAAATGTATTTTTAAAAGTCAATTCTAGTGATGTTTGTTTGTTTATTGATTGATTGATTATTTGTTTATTGATTTATTGATTGATTGATTGATTGATTTATTGTATTCTTTTATATTGTTGCACCACCACTGCAACAACAATAATGTTATCATCATCAAGGAAATGAAAGTATAAACTGTTAGATTAAGCAGTAAACTTTTAACTGCTGCGTCACTGGGGTGGATCTAGAAGTGGGGGGGGTCCAAGGAGTCCCAATCCCCCCACTCTAATTTGAAAAATGTTTCTTTTACTTATAATTTATTTTATTTTTTTTAAAGAAAAGAAAAAAACACTAATTTTAAAACTAATTTAGCTTGTCTAGGTGATGGTGTCAAATGCTGAAAACAGAAGGGTTGACAGGTATGGGGTGTAAATTTACATTCAAAACATAGTATTTTGTCTAAGTCTAACCACTGGTCCATGATATTAGAGATGCTTCTGTCAGCCAATGATTATTTATGTTATGTAATTTTACACTAGTTTGTGAAGAAGGCCCCTGGGCATATGTTCCTACAGCCTTGAATAATGTCTTTTCATAATGTTATAGTGATCTTTTTATATGGACACCCCCCACCCTCATCAGAAAAGTTGGATCCATTCCAGATTTATTGGTCAGTTTAATAAACACATGCAGTGAAAATCAAAGATGTTGCAAGTTTTTGCTTTTAAAAAGGACATTCTCATTATGCGATTTGTCAAACCGATATATAGTATACTATCAAATAGTATATTGAAAATGTCTAATTACAATGATTTTAGTCTTATTTTTTTATAGATAATACAAGTCGTACTACAAGTTGGTACAATATATCAGGCTGTAAGAACGTTTGAAATGTGCGGAAGGCACTGACAGACCAGACCTGTCAACTTTTTCGGAGAAACGATTTCTCACTGCAGGTTGTCTATATCTGACCCCATTGCCAAGCCAAGGAAGAAGAAAAAAAAAAGAAAAAAAAAGAAAAGAAGAAGAAGCCCACTCACCCCCACCCCCCCCCAGTTTCTAAGGCGATGTATATACATAGTGTGAATGCCCCTTTACCAGATGAACTCATATTTTCATCCTACTCACTGTTTATATAGATTATTGTAGAATGAAATTGCTGAATGTGCTCAAATCAATATAATGAATATACAGACTGCTGGCTATGTTGCCATGTTGTTAAGTAATTAATTACATTTATCGGAAGAAGAAAGTAAAGATAAGAAAATAAAGAAAATAAAAAAAGAAAGAAAAATTAAAAAGTCACACATTATATAGAAAAATTACATAGTTACCCTTAATAGAGAAACATTTATTAAATTGATACATTATTTGATATTGATAAAGGCATCAGAGATACCCAAGGTATCTAAATAGTGTTATTTGCTTTATTGTAGATCTATATTTTATACACTTCTATCAAGTAAGGGAAGTGAAATAACAGCTCATGGTGTGATTGCTCATCTGTTGATATCTTGTTCTAACCAGAGTTCTACAACTGCTGTAACAAAGGCAGTGGTATGTGCTATCCTGTCTGTGGGATGTTATATATAAAAGATCACTTGCTGCTAATCACAAAGATATATTTTACACTGGGATGGAACAATTCGTATGTGTCAACACACTGTGAAGTTTCAGACATGGCTGCACACAGGTCCAGTCTCGGACATGGCCAGAAAGGTCCTTAATATGTCTGGCACCATATAACCATAAATAAAATGTGTTGAGTTTATTATTAAATTAAACATTTATCCTTCTGTCTAGACAACATATCATCAAAGCTAGTATCAATGCTGTCAATATGTGTTTGATTTAAATACCAGGAATGGATCCAGAGTGACCCTTTGAAAATCAAGTATATAAGTTCATCACTGAAAAACATACTGATATAACACATTATACATAACAGGTGGACCCCACCCCCAAATATGCTGATATTAGTCTGTTTTATCTTATATATTGGTTAGTTATTATGTCAATATAGAAGTTAATAAAAATGTACTGGATGTAAGAACGTACATCAGTACTGAATGGTTATGTCACCATCATAGCTTGGTAGGTATACCACCATCATATTCCCAATCCAAACATATGTTCTTATATATTGACGAAGTTCCCAGTGTGTGGAAATCTGCACTGAGCATCTAACCTCTATGTACTGCATATGTTGTTATATTATTTTGAATAAATAATTTATATCCTACTTTGTAATGCTTTCATAAATTGGCTTTTAGCCTTCTATTTCTAATATATACTAGCTGACTCTTTAATGAATAAAGAATGAGACTTAAAAGGGAAATGATTTCTCTTCTGTCATGGATTAAATGGCTGAATTCACCAGACAGTGCAGTCATAACAGATGTGCATTGTGAAAGCTTACTGTGAGCATACATGTTACAGATACAGTCTTTGAAATATTTTATTTTTATTGAAGCATTTAGTATAGAACAATTGGCCCACAAATGACAGATATTTAATATATATTTTTATTTAATGATACATTCAACACATTTTTATTAATGGTTATATCAGTGTTGGAAACATTCAAGTTAGATACCTGTTGGGCTATGTTCCGTTCCAGCCAGTGCCCCACAACTGGTATATCAAAGGCCATGGTATGTGCTATCCTGTCTATGGGATCATGCATGTAAAAGACCCCTTGCTGCTGATCAGAAAGAGTAGCCTATGTGATGGCAGCGAGTTTCCTCTCTAACTATCTACATGGTCCTTAACCATAATGTATACCAATGTGTTGAGTATGTCATTAAATAAACATTTCCTTCCTTGCTTCCTCTTGGTTTGGACCAGCTGTCTGCATGAACTCAATGGGAAGGTCACCCAGAACACCTAGCAGACATGTAAAAATTGGTGTTGACCGTTGATTGCAAAGAGTTCACTTGCAGGTGCTTGTAGAGTGTAGAAGTATCCATAAATCATCACATTGGCTCACAACATTGGCAAATATCTGGCCTGGTTTGTCTTGGGTCGTAGCGACTTGGTTTTTCATCAAGTTGCATATTTTGGTGAGACGGACCTGGGCATGATCTGCAGCATGGTTCTGAGGTTGAACTGCTTTTACCCAGAAGTTGTCATTTTTCAACAGTCCCTCATTGTTGTAACCAATGGAGATGCATTTTATTTAAACATTAAACAAAATTATGTACATCAACTCATTAATATTTAAAGTAACAGTAGCTTAGAGGTAATTATTATTATTTTTTTTTTTAATTGTAGTAAATCCAGTGAATTTCTATGTAAGGGCCATAAAACAACAACATAACCTGGGGAAAACCGTAGACTCTCTCTGTTTTCACTCTAATTGTTCAGTTGGACAAAACAACACTGTTTATTTGGTGAAAACAGCACCATTTAGTAGGCAGTAATGCTGTATACCGTAATAGTTTTAGCTTCTTTGACATTACTTTCAGAATGAAAATTTGGAATTTTTGTTAAAGTCAAATTCAGCATTATGTCAGAATAAACTGTTAATTTGAGATTTAAATGATATATTAGTGTGTGTGTGTGTGTGTGTGTGTGTGTCATAATTGTTTTGAAAAGGTTGCTAAATGCACTGAACATGCAACTCGCCCATCTATTCATTCATTGGGACACCCTTATATCTTCCACTGATATATTAATGTTTTAACTGCTATTAAATAAAATATCCACATTGCCGATGTTTGAGTGCATTTTTGGACCTCCGATTTAACAAAAATTTAAGTGTTTTTGTTTAGTTTTTTGCTTTGATGTTGTTCCTGTTTGTCAAGAATTGCACCAAATGAATTATTTCCATTGCCAGCAGCTTTAATGTAACATTGATACAGCATTGACTTTATAAGATAACTCGTATTGGCAGTCTGGTGCACTCAGTTTATGAGTATACAAGTAGGTGGCAGTCTATATATGTTAAAATTATATTGTTGATTTTACCATATCTTAACACTGGTTACTAATACAACACACAAGCACCACAGTGCCTTCGCTATCAAGGGATATTGTCAAACACTGAATACAAATTTTGCCATTTTGTTAAGTGAGGCAGGTCTTCCAATGAAAGAACATGTACAAACATAGTGTGTTTGTATGTGACCTAGATAGCAAAAGTAGTGTAATGAGTCCATTTAGGAGCATGCCAGTTAGACATGACTGGATCATCCTTTCTGAATGTATAAATAATAAAAATATTCTCGACATAGTAGCTTTAAAAGTTCAGATTTCCCCATTTCCATATTTGAGATGTTAAATGAGTTGTCTTGTTTGTAGATGGTGATCGTCGTCCCATGGCACAATGGATGTGATACAATCTGACCAGTGTCCAGCTGACATTGACCAGAATGGCCACGCTGACCACAGCCAAACGAGTACCAGCGATGTTGATGTTTATCAGCAGAGCTGTCAGGTGGACGTAAAAACCCAGGACCACATTGTGTATGTGAACGCAGATCACGAGATTATTGAAACATTTCACAGCAGTGAAGCTGATGACGACAACCATGGGATTGACCATGTGGTTGTTGCTGATGCTGTTGTCACTGACGTAAATGTATCCCACAATAGCGGAATGGATCTTGGTGTTATGACATCACACATGATGTCTGATGATGGCCATCACCATGGCAATGTGGTTGTTACTGATGCTGTTGTCACGGAAGTAAACGTTTCCCAGAATAGTGCAGATGAACTCAGTGCTATGTCAACGTCACACATGATGTCTGATATCCACGAGCAACACACGTACACTATTGCACCTTCCACACACGAGAGTCTAGATGAAGGGGAGACAATCACAATCAGTCTGGAGGAGGCGACAGAGATTATTCTACAGCAGCAAGGGCTTCAGGGAGCAGTCCAGATCGCACCGGGGACATACCAGATTCTCACCCAGCAAGCTAGTCATGTAAGAAAACGTTGTTATTTGATTTTAGTTATTATGTTTTAAGAGATTTGAATAAATGCAAAAATTTTAATATTAATATTGTCCTGATCATGCCAGACATACCAGATACTCACCCAGCAAGCTAGTCATGTAAAATAATATTTAAAAAAGATTTTAATAATTGTAAAATTGTAATATTACTTACTGTAATTAGGAGATTTCCCAAACTAAGGTTAAGCACAAATGACTGTTCAAAGACACTAGAAGAAAATGGATGTCGCTTTTTTTATATTTTTTATTGTGACTATTTTTTTTTTTTATCTGCCAATAAATTTCATTCCATTTAGCATATAAAAAGTGATAATGTAAGGGATATATATATACCTTCAAGTAGTTTATTACCATTTCAACAGGTGTAACAAAGGCCATGGTATGTGCCGTCTTGTCTGATAGTGCATATAAAAGATCCCTTGTTGCTAATGCGAATTAAAGTGGCTCAGTCTGGAATTTGATCGTATTTGGCAACTGACAGTTTCGAATTTTAATGTGAGAACTCTGCTGTTTGTAATATTTTTAAAATCCTGATTTTAGGATGGAGAGAACACAGCAATGGGTTGTGGGATACCTCTGCATGTGGATGCTGATCTGGAGAGTTACACCACTGATGGTGGCGATGAGATGAATCAAGTCAGTAACCATGGCGATGTGTACAAATCACACAGTCCACTAACCACGGCTAACGGTGGTGAACAAATGAATCAAGTCGGTAACTTTGGTGATGTGTATGAATCACAGATTTCGGTAACCACTGCTAATGATAGTCAACAGATGAATCAAGTGGGTAACCATGGCGATATGTACAAATCAGATAGTCAGGTAACCACTGACAACAAACAGAGTTTTGTCAGTCAGTCTACTGTGGAGGTGGAAAGCAACCAGATACAGAAGTCTGAGGGAGGTGAAGAGAACAGCAGGTCACTAGATGGTTTTCATGGTCAGGGTCAAGGTCAGAGTGATGAGACTTCAGCAGATGTAATGTGTAAGAAAGAACAGCAGGACATTAAGGTTGAGCAGACCCAACACACTGAAGGTAAGATCTAGCTTTAGTTCATGGAGATAAAGTTTGACATTATTTTGAATTAAAAGAAATTCTTGTAGTAAATTTGACAAAAAAATTAGCAGTTTTTGTCGGAATGAAATTACTGTTAAAATAATTAATCATATTAATGGCAACTAATTCACTATGTTTTAAGTAATTTTAACAACAAAATACTTAATTTGCAAACATGCTTATATCACTTTGTTGGGGGGGAAATCTGTCAGTGATGTCCACAAATTTTGGAATTAATGTGTGCTTGGAAACAGAAAAAGTGTTTATCCTAAGTACACAATGTTTTGTTAAACTAAGATATAAAAGAAATAAGTGAAGAGAAATAAAATTACACTCGGTTAACTTAAGAAAACAAATTATATACCTATGATATATTTTGGTTAGAATAATTATGGAAAAAATTATTCTTCTGAACAACAAAGTTTATTTGTGGATTTTTAGAATATTATGGCTGAATGTCTATGGCCAGCAATTTGTGCAACCAAATAATTACAGTGGAATTTAAGCATTTCCAGTGAATTTTCATATCTAGTGACCTTATAGCAAATATTTAAAAACATTCTACAACCCTGCATAATGACATTTCAATTCTGTTCTCTACAAGTTTTAAAATTACACTGTCAAGTTTACCATGTTTTAACACTGGTTACTAATACAACATACAAGTACCTGAATTAAACTTGCTAGCCTTTGCTGTCAAGGGATATCATCAAATGCTAAATACTAATTTTGTCATTTTTTTAAAGTGAGGAGGGTCTCCCCATGAAAGAACATGTACTAAAAAATGTTTTTGCAGCAGGACTTCTAAACAAATTCTAAATATTACTTGCCATAAATCAACATATTTGAAAATGTACCAACCATGCCTATAATTTTCTGTAATACTGTAATTTTGTATTGGTTCAAATGTAATTATCACTGGACCACTGAATTCTAGAATCCCTATTTAAAACTCAAAAATCTCAAAAATTCAGCAACAGTGCATAATGTCATATCCAATCTACTCTCTACATGTTTTAACTGTGTTTGTCTTTTCTGCAGCTATGAATGTCTCATTTCAGCCAGTGCCCCACGACTGGTATATCAAAGATTGTGGTATGTGCTATCCTGTCTATGGGATAGTGCATATAAAAGATCCCTTGCTGCTAATTGGAATGAGTAGCCCAAGAAGTGGTGGCAGCAGGTTTCCTCTCTAACTACATGGTCCTTAACCATGTCTCTGACACCATATAACCGTGTACCAGTGTGTTAAGTGTGTCGTTAAATAATCATTTCCTTCCTTCCTCTCTGACACCATATAACCGTATACCAATGTGTTGAGTGCATCATTAAATCAACATTCCTTCCTTCCTTTTCTTCAGCTTTAAAGACGGAGACAAAGCAGGAAGTTGATGCTGAAGAGAAGCCGGCAGTTACAGTCAAAGACAGGAAACCCGACCTCAGCAGTCCGATAGCTGTGAGTGAGCGCACCGAGATCATCATCAACGGCAAGAAGTGTGTGCTCATGCTCAACCCAGAGACAAACGAGATGTGTGCTTACCCGCTCTTACCTCCTGAAGGTAAATAGAGATGCTCGGTCTTAACCTACCAGTATAATCTAGACCAATTTTCTAGGGTCCCTTTTAAGTGAATTTGGGGAAAACATAGCTTAATAAGGGAAAATAGATTTACCAAAATAATGGCGCATAATGAATTTGATGTCTTAAATTGCAGCACTTAGAAAAAGAAAAGTGTACACAAACTCTAAGAATATTTTCTTTTCTCTACATATATTGTCATTTTTATATTTTGTTATAAAAATTAAATTCTGACAAATTAGGAAAATATTAAGTGTTAATTGGGAATAATTCTGTATCAGATTGGGAATACACTTTAGGGGCTGTTACAGGCCCCAAAATATCTGATATATTTGTGAGATATCTTTGCCCAGTGTCACAAAAGCCGAGTTGCACTTTGCCAATAGTAGGGTGTTCCTTTAATTAAATGTTCCCGCCATTTTGTACCATGAAACATCAAGTGCACATGCCCAGGCAACCAGAAATAAGTCACAGTGTTTAGTGCTATGGTTTGTTTTTGCTTTTTCTTTCAAAAATATTTAGAAATTTTGACTTAAAAACATGGTTTTCTTCAGGTGTTTTTGTTTGACAGTAATGGCAGTCACTTTGAGGAATTGATAGCTGATTGAATCAGCTAATTTGATGGTAATTTTGATAATTTTATACACATAGAAAATTGTGAAATGATTGATGAAACACTAGCGTTGTTTATAGAAAAGAAATTGGAGTGAACAAAGTACATGGAGTATATTGAACGCTTTTAATGCATATAAAATGTAACCTAAGCAGTTAAAAAAGTCAAAAATAATTCATCCCAATTCACATACAAATATTATTTTATGTTTTTACCTAACTTTTTATTCAATAAATATGCGAAAATGTTGTATTTGTTTACCTACTAATGCCGTGTTTTACCAAAAAGAATTCTGTATTCAGAATGTTGAAGAACATTTTGACTCCTGAAGATAAACAGAAATAACCAGTCTTAAATAAACATAAAATACAGGGTCCTCACTGGACTATCTCCGTTGGACCTTTTTTATGAAAAATAAATAATCCCATAATAGGATTTTCAGATAAATATCATGACCAAATTCCATGCTTCAGAAGACACTTTTCAGTGGTTAGTGAGATCCCTGAAACATAAAGGAAGGCATATGAAGGGGTGGAGGCAGTTACCAGGTTCCATTTAGAATCTGGAAAATAATAATAATAATTAATAGATTTCTGTGATATATAGTTAAATTTGCATAAAAGCTGTTCACCAAAATGGTATCTGTTTTTCTAGGTAAGAGGAAAAGGGGTCGTCCTAAGAAACAGCCATCTGATGCCAGCACACAAGATCAACAGAAATCCAAACCTGGCAGCACTGACCCAGCCAAGGGAGGTAAGCGCTGTGACCAGACAACAAGCAGTGCAGCAGAAGGACTCCTGGAGTTGTCCAACACAGGTACAGTAATAATAATAAATATTTTCTTAATGTAATAATTTTTTTATTTTTTTTTTTAGTGACACACTAAACACATTTTTATTAACGATTTTATTGAAGTTGGAAACATTTTAATTAGAAAAAACCCTAGTGGCTACCTGACGGAGATCAACGTTAGACTGACCACGTGACAGACAAACACAGTCACCGCTAGGCAGTCGAGTGCCCTATTTCCTTAACTATGCACTGAACACATTTTTAATAGCAGTTTATATGGGCATCAGGGGAAAAAATTAAAAGCAGAAAAATCTTCAGTGACTCACTAACAGAGATTGGTCTGGGGTCAACTACTTTCAGGTGGGTGATTTCACCACTAGGTTGTTAAACCATGTCATGAACGAGAGTGGGCTTGCCATTTATTAAAACTTGTTTCCAATAGTTCTGCCATTCATTAGCACTGTTATAGTCACTTCTGTTATGTTTTCCAGGTCCTGATGGTGTTAGACGAAGTGGTCGTGTTCGTGTGAAGAACAAGGTGTTAGAAGGTATGTAAATAACCTTACAGATATTTGATATTGAGGGTAATGCACAGAGGATGTGTCACTTTTTATATATTGTAAAATTATCAATGAAGTAGTAAAAATATAAATATAAAAATCAATTTATGGCAATCAGGTAGTGACATTTTAAAATTATGTGTTTTATTTAAGATAGGGTTGGAAATAGAAACATTGATAGAAACATTGATCTTAAAAGTACTCAAAACTACTTCCTTTCTGAAGCACTTATAGATATAACTATTAGGTAAGGTGTTCAATATTACTTTACATTAGATCAATAAAAATGAAAATTCATTGGTCATGCATAAAATTCCCTGTAATTTTTTTTAGTTATTTGGCCATGCTTAAAATACACTGTAGTTTTGTACTCAATTTGTTGCTTATGTCTGAAAATTACTTAGCATACACATTGGGTGCCTTATTTATTTATTTATTTATTTATTTATTTATTTATTTATTTATTTATTTATTTATTTATTTATTATTTTTTTTTATTTTTTTTTTATTTTTTTTATTTTTATTATTATTTTTTTTTTTATTATTTTAATTATTTTTATGTGGTTTTTTTTTTTAATATATATATATATATTTTTTTTATTACTTTAAAAAAAAAAAAAATTTTTATCTCACTGCCTACAGACTACGATGTGCTGGTTCCATCTGACGGGGAAGTGGACAACAGTCCTGAAGAAGACAACCCCGACCGTGACCCTGATGTCACACTGTCTGGGGTCAAACGCAGAAAGGTCATCAAGGAAACGCCATTCTCACCTTTTGGAATTGGAGGTTTGTGTTTTGCTTTGAAGAGGTTTTTCCTTCTGTGATCAATAGGCATTACTGAGAAAATATTACAATTAGCATTTAGAGGGGAAAAAATTATGGAGATTTTGTATTTAAAAATATTGTAATTGATTATGGCTGTTAAAGGGATAGAGTAAAAGTTTATTTATTTATATTAACTTTTTTGGATAATGATGTATTGATTAATAGTGTGTTTGTTGGGTGATAATATATTTATTGGTTAATAATATCTTTATGTTTTGGTTAATTCTGTTTATTGTTTTTGTTTGTTATTCAGTAGCCAAGCGAGGGCGGGGCAGACCAAGGAGATACCCACCGGCCTCTCAGAACTCAACGACGTCAATCCCCGCTGTCATTATCCCCACTGCCAACGGTCAGACCCTGATGATGGCAAACATACAGGTAGCAGCAGAGAGAGAGAGAGAGAGAGAGAGTGTGAGTGAGAGAGAGAGAGACAGAGAGAGAGAGAGAGAGTGTGAGTGAGTGAGTGAGTGAGTGAGAATATTAGAATGTTTTGTAAGGGTGTGTGTATGTGTGTTTCATCAGTCCCCACAGCCAATGGTTGCTGATGATGGCAAATATAAAGGTGACAGCACAACCTGAATGTGTGGGGGGGGGTTGGGGGGTGGAAATGTATGGGTGTGGCATGGAAGTTGTGTGTATGAGGGTGTTTGATCATCCCCACTGTCTTGATGATGGCAAACATGCAGATGTCAGCAGGCCTGACATGTGAAGTGGGTGTGTGTTGGGTGGGGGATGTGGCATTGAAGTTGGGTATGTGAGTGTTTCATCATCGCCATATCCACTGATGATGGTAAACATACAGTTAGTAGCAGGCCTAATGTATTTATGTGTGGGTGTGGGTGTAAACCAAAGCATACAGGTGACAGCAGTACCTAAATATAATTATATATGTGTATGTGTATGTGTTGATATGTGTGTGGTATGGGTATTGTGTGTGTGTGTGTGTGTGTGTGTGTGTGTGTGTGTGTGTGTGTGTTAAACTGAAAAATATGGGTCACAACAGTATCTGAAGTTATATATGTATTTTTATGTTCTGGGTGAATATGTTTGTGCGTGTTGTTTTCTGTGTGTATGTTGAACCAAAACATACCAGTGACAGCAGTATATGAAAAGATACCAGACACAGTATTTAATTGTGTGTGTTTCCACAGGGTCTGCAGAATATTCAGGCTCTCCAGCAGCAGGCGAGATCTCTCCCCCAGATCGTGCCGAAACTCCCCGAGTCTGTCGACATGAAGCCCAGCATACCTGACCTCGCTCTTGACAACCCCCCACTCACCATCGATACCGCCAACAGCTCCAGTATGTCTCACTTTGATGT